>JAWZYU010000015.1:43207727-43291727 GCA_038380435.1 Ryuthela nishihirai | reverse complement strand
TGAAGATTTTAGAGTTGAATAACTTTGATTTCCTGCTGACCATTTTGTGCAGTTTATACAATAATTTTGTAACATTAAATTTTAAATATTTCATTTTCACTTAGAGTACTTCTAATTTTCAGATGAAAGGAACTAAATCTGAACTATGTTGAGAAATGATCAGCCTCATAGCGCTAGAGTCCTAACCCTTAAATCACTAGGTTTGTGACTTTCTGTACTGTTAGGCCCCTTTTGATGAGAATGAAAATCCTGTGTTCCATTTGTGATATCCTGATTGGAGGCCATTCCATCCTGTGTTCCAGGTGATAATCCTGATTGGAGGCCATTACAATTACCCAAACTCTTGCATCTAGTGGCATCAGTATTGAGAAATTGCAGTAATTTGTCAAGACAGGTTGGTCTCTCTAGCTTTTAAAAATACTGACTATAACAATAATGTCTTAAGTTTCCATTACCATTGGTGGCTTAAGCTCTTAATGGTGGGGTAAATGGTATATGCCACCAATTAGAGGACTGTTTCATATTATTGCAAACCTTATCCCACCTTTAAAAAAAAAACCTGGTTACACTATTGCACACCATGTTTAAAATACCATATATTAAAATTGAATTTTAAAATAAAATGAAATTGCAAGCCATTGCATCAAGTGCAGCATTTTGTGCATATACACAAATGGTTATAGTTTACTTGGTATGTTTAGTATTAAGCTAATAATGGATTTTTTCTCCTCTGAACTTACTTAACATCATATAACTAGTTGCATATATAGCTGACACATAATGCTAAATTCATGTCTCTTCCATTGCCTTCCACACGAGAATTTTAACTGACCTTCTTCACATTGTTACTGTTGCTTACTTATTAAACTTTATGCATTGTAAATTTGATTGATTTCCTAAGAGAAACACTTTTAAGAATAAAAAGGCCATAAGATTCAAAAATAGCCAAAGTCTGTCATCTGCTCTTGCTAGGCTGTGATGCATTTACCATAAATCGCATGGTTCTAGAGTGTGACATTTACCATCCTTACACATTATATTTTACTACTCCACATGTAATTCAGATCGCCACAAATGAATTCTTGGTGTCTACATGTGCACTGCATTGATAATCTATCAAAACATGCTTCTTTTTTTCCCATTCCATTTCCATGCTGTAAAAATAGTGCAAACTATATGGTCAAAAAGGCTGAACGTAGTTGATTATTCTCCTCTTGAAAGTGGGGAAAGTAGAATGCATATTATCTTAATTTTTTTAAACATTAGTTTATGTCAGTTACTAAAATTACTATTTATGACCATGAAACAAATTCTGTGACCTGTGGAGAAATTTTAAAAAAGCAAAAGAATTAAGTTTTCAAAAAAGAACATGAAACCAATCAAATCAGATTTTTTTTGCTGTTTTTATTTCAATAAAATTGGAATTTTAATGAATTTCTGAAGATGGTCCATTTTGTATTAAATCTAGGTTTTTCACTAAATGAGAGATGAAAAATTGCATCAAGAAAGTATTCATTTTCTTATGAAACTTTACATAATTATGGTAATTTTTTACAATGTAAAGAAACTTTCTACAGAATTAATATTCATAATATACATTTTATTTTCCACAATTTTTGCTGTATTTACAATAGAGGGTTTTACTTGAGTAAAGCCTAAATTAGCATTTTGCTACATTCTTAATGCTAATTTAGACCTTACTCAGGTAAAATCCTCATTGTAAATACAGCAAAAATCGTGGAAAACTTATTCTATATTGCGGTGAATAAATTTTAACTTTTAATATTCATAATATGAAATTGATTTTAAAATAACTAATGACATGAAATAAACAGTAGTATGTCATTTTCATTCTCAGATGACAGTGTCAGAAATAAAAAAAAGTAATTCCATTCTCAAAAAATTCTAAAAAAAAATGTATCAGAATAAAAAAGAAAATAAAAGGAAAACTGAACATTTGGTGATATCCACAAACAGATTACAGAAGGAATTTCTGTTGTTAGGATCTTTGGATTTTCACTCATTTATTGTTATAGCAAAATGTAAAACTGAGAACTATCTATATAAAAATAAAATTTTAACACAAAAACCTGTGTTTGGTTACATTTTTCTTTATATGCTAAGTGTAACATCCCTGAACAAAAGGAAAAATGCAGAATGACTGGTCTATGCAATCTTCATTTTATTTTAATATATATATATGTAACATCATTCAACCAATTAACTTAGAGATCCTTAGTTAATTATATTGGTGTCATAGCAATTTATTAACAATTTAATTTGGGATGAGGGTTGAATCAGCCAGTAGTGCCCAAGGCTTGTTGGGCTGTTTTACTGTTTGAGCAACACTTTTTTGCATGCAATGGGCTAAATGGATAAAAGTGTGGCTGAGAGGTAAAGCAACCCAACCTAATAATTGATTTTAACACAACAAAACACGTTTTTGGGGAAATCACATTCTAAAAGTCGTTAAAAGAGGGAGTAATTGCAAGTTTTAAGTTTTTCATATACAGTAAACTCCTGGTTATCTGGTACTCATGCCACCGGCATAAATTTGAAATTAAATTAGGTGCAGCTCAGTGCACATGGTAATTCTCCTGTATGCCACTGGTATCATCTTTCGTTCATTGTTACATTCACCCTTTGACACTCTAGTTCTATTACGCCAATAAAGTAGGTAGTTGAATTTGTGATCATGTTGTTCCGTTTATTAGAAATCTTTCACCCATCAATTTGTAATGCTGTTAAAGTAGAATACCATGAAAAGAGTAAAGTGAAAATGTGTTGTTTTGACTTTTAGACAAAAAATTGAAATGCGAAAAACACTTCAATATGGTACTACTGGCAGTCAGCATCATCTGTTGTCCAAAATTGCAACTCTTTCCAAGGTGGCTTTCACTGAAGCAGTTCTTGAAGTTTTTGTTAAGTGCATGGATTTAGACATTCAATAAGTGTGAAAATATGTTAAATAATTTCAATAGTTAATTATGTATGTAAGTTGGGGATATACTACCTCATTATGAGGAGTTGAGGTTTCAAACAGAAGTCAAACAGAAGTCTCTGCTGCTTTTCAAACAGAAGTCTTCTGCTGCATTGATGTTATTGCATAATCTGCAGTTAGGTGTTAATTCATACAACTTATCCTTCTTTTATCATCAGAAAGGCTTGCTTCAGTCCCATTATAATAGGGTCGCTTTATATTTTGGGTATCTGTTACAATTGATAAGATATACTTTCTGGATAATAATATCATCACTGTCTGCTGTCTATGATGCTTGCTGATACTGTATGACTCTCATAGTCTGATGGTAATGTTAAATTTCCCACCTGAACTTTTATGTCAACATTTAAAATTAAGATGTTTCACTTAAAGAGAAATAATTACAACTTAAAAGTTTAAGAACTGAACTTAGTGACACATTTTGTTGAACTCTTGTCAGCTTTGGCAAGTGAAAGAGAAATGAGGTGGCTTAAATGGCATTATCAGAAGAGAAATGCGCATACAAATGAGATTGGTATCTCTGCAGCAGCAGACTCCTTGCTAATGGGAGTGGTGTTGTGTCTATGTTGCATAACACATTTTCATAGAAGTTTGTAACTAAATTTTTTAGTTTCATTAGAATTAATTTGTTATTTATAGCTGATTCAGCTAATCTATTTTTTGCATGTTTATTTTTAATTTTTAATATCTGTTTGGTGCTCATTAAGTAGCTGAAATGTTTTATTAGTGCATCCAACATAATGATGCTTTCTGTATGCCTTATATAATGGGTCATCCAAAGTAACTAAATAAATCCACCCTGTTATTGGGATCTTTTACAATCGTTTACAATAAGCTTATATATAGTGTGGGTCATAGTTGTTGGTACTCTTATTTGTAATATGCATAAAATATTGTAATCCATGTATGTTAAATGTTCACATAAGGGACAAGCTATAGTATATTTATTGTTGTTTGGACTGCTATTGGTTGGTAAGTAGTTGTATATTGATATTTAACACTTTTATGTGTTTTATATATTTGTTTATTATTGTATCCCTCATCATATCCTATTTGATATATATATATATTTCTCGATGCAACAAGAATTTATTTGTTTATTATTATTATTCTTTGATCATAGTAGAAGTAAAATTTATCATTACAGGTAACCCGCAAAGCTCAAAGTTTATCTGCAGGATATAGAATAATTGCATTTGTAATTTTTTACAATAGTATGATTAGCCTTCTTTCATTTGATGGGAATATGCTCTTAAGACTTATGTTTTCTATTGGTAGGGATGTGCCGAATCTATGGGGACTAATAACTAATCTACGAATACTTGGGACTTTTCTTTATATGAAGATAGTTATATAATTAGCATATCCTGTATTTTATTAAATTGCTCAAGTAAACCTTGTAATTCCACTTGGGGTCCCTTGACAAACCAAAAGTATATCATCTATATACCACTGGTATAAAATAGGAAACCGTCCCGTGGCTGAGTGGTTAGCACGTTTGGCTACTGATTTAAGGGACCTGGGTTTGAGCCCCTGGTAAGGCATGGACGTTTGTGTTATTTTTCTGCTGAGGTCCTGCCATCAGCGAGAGGCTGGTCAAATATTCCCACGCTAGTGGGACAGCCTTAAGAAACTTGGAAAGAGGCTGTCCACAAAGGTCGTGCTGCGGACCGTTCCTCTGGAATTTAGTCACTGATACTGCTCTGGAGTTGACCCTGCCTGAGGGAGTGTGGCTCCAGGCGTATGCGGATGATTTGCTGCTTGCCATAACAGCATCCTCCAGAGCAAATCTGGAAGTTGCTGGCAATGCAGCAATTAAAATACTAGAAAAATGGTATCTTCGCAATAAGCTAGGGTTCAGCATTGCGAAAACAACATCGATGACGATTGCTAAGGAGGGTGTCCTCAAGAAGAGGTACCCTATCTTTAAACTAAATGGTGAAAATATCCGCCACATGACAACTTTAAAGTACTTAGGGATCACTCTGGATGAGAGGATGAGCTGGATCCTGCACCTGCAGGACTTAAAAGCCAAATGCACCAATGTTATGTGCAAGCTGGGGCGAATGGCTCGCGTCTCATGGGGACTCAGACGTGAGGTCCTTAAAGAAATTTATCTAAGGGGAATGGAGCGGATCCTAACCTGTGGTGCGGGTGCCTAGTGGCGCCCGATGAACCACGCCATAATGTGTAGAAAGTTGCTAGCCGCCCAACGACCGGCTTTACTGCGAATCACCAGGGCGTATAGGATAACATCTACGGATGCCCTTCTGGTGCTCGTAGGGATCCCTCTGCTATTTTTGACGGTCGGTAAAGAAGCGACCATATTCAGAGTCATGCAGGCTAAGGAGAAAGCAACATTCCTTGGAGTCCAGTATGACCCTGAGGATTATGAGCAAAATACCGCTAAGTGGGAACTCCATCCCACAAGAAGACTACTTGTGCCCTGGTCTATGGAGTTACCATCAGGAATTGGAATTGAGATATACACTGATGGTTCCAAGAGCGAGGATGGTGTGGGCCTAGCCTTCACTGTATTCAATCAAGGAGCCAAAGTGTATGATTATCAGAGGAAGGTATCTAATAATGGCTCAGCCTTCCAAGCAGAGTTGCTCGCTATCAGAGAGGCCCTCATCTGGGCCCTCAATGACGGTGGACACGACAATGTCATACGGCTGTATGCAGACAGCCGGGCAGCTCTGCATGCACTTGAAGATGCAAACAACAGGCATCAGATAGTGAGGGAGATCAAGTGCATCCTGGGCAATCAGAACATGCCCAGAGTTTCCTTCTCCTGGATTAAGGCGCACGTAGGTCATGAGGGAAATGAGCGGGCCGACCAACTGGCCCGCTCCGCACGTAATAACATTCAACCTGTGATGGCGGTAAAGACTTCAAAAACAACCCTGAAGTCTATAATTAGCCAAGGAACAATCAAGGAGTGGCAGAGGCTCTGGGATACGACTGAGACCCAATGATGGCAGACACGACAATGTCATACGGCTGTATACAGACAGCCAGGCAGCTCTGCATGCACTTGAAGATGCAAACAACAGGCATCAAATAGTGAGGGAGATCAAGTGCATCCTGGGCAATCAGAACATGCCCAGAGTTTCCTTCTCCTGGATTAAGGCGCACGTAGGTCATGAGGGAAATGAGCGGGCCGACCAACTGGCCCGCTCCGCAGGTAATAACACTCAACCTGTGATAGCGGTAAAGACTTCAAAAACAACCCTGAAGTCTATAATTAGCCAAGGAACAATCAAGGAGTGGCAGAGGCTCTGGGATACGACTGAGACCCAATGATGGCAGACACGACAATGTCATACGGCTGTATACAGACAGCCAGGCAGCTCTGCATGCACTTGAAGATGCAAACAACAGGCATCAGATAGTGAGGGAGATCAAGTGCATCCTGGGCAATCAGAACATGCCCAGAGTTTCCTTCTCCTGGATTAAGGCGCACGTAGGTCATGAGGGAAATGAGCGGGCCGACCAACTGGCCCGCTCCGCAGGTAATAACACTCAACCTGTGATAGCGGAAAAGACTTCAAAAACAACCCTGAAGGCTATAATTAGCCAAGGTACAATCAAGGAGTGGCAGAGGCTCTGGAATACGACTGAGAATGGTCTTCAAACAAAGACATTCTTGAAAAGGGTCAGTTTATCCCTGATGTCCTCTGACCACTATTTGACGCAGGTCCTAACAGGACATGGGAGCTTCCCCAAATACCTGGAGCGGTTTAACATCTCTGCCCACAGTTACTGCGGCTGTGGGGCTCCAGAAGCAGATGTCGGGCACTACATCCTCAGGTGTCCGATTACAGAAGGGTTCGCTAACGAACTCAGGGACTCCCAGGGGATCAATGAGGTAGCAGGCGAATTGGTCTCAGTGTCCATTGAGAGTGCCCGTGTCAGGGCACACTTGAGAGACATACGCTGGTTCGTCTGCCGGCTTCGGGACTCTCTCCTTTGAGGTCCGTGGCTGCTGTCTCTCTTTGACTTATCTTCCTACTTTCTTCCCGGGCTGCACTCAGCACCCCCTTTAACACCACCCGTACTCCAAGTCACTACTGGTCTCCCCTGAGACAAACTTCATCTTCTACTTCCAGGCCTCTAGTTGCTATGCACGTGTAGTGTCGTGAGACGGAGCACGTGCTTTCCCCATGGGGAGGTGGGAGTGTACGAGGTGGAAGTGTACGAGGAGTGTACGAGGTGGATACGAGGTGGGGAGTGGGTCCTTCGGGACCCACTCCCCACCCCGTATTAACCAGAGACCCTCTACTATGGCATATAAACTGACAGGTTCTGTCAGACCTCTGTGGCAAGCAGCTGCTTGAGGGGGTTTTTATTTTTATTTATAAAATAGGCTTTATGGGGAAATCTGCCAATACATGCTCTTCAGTCTGTTGTAGAACGACATCAGACATTTAATTCCTAACAGTGAACCATTTGCACCTGATCTTTCTGAAGCTATGTCCTTCCATTGCTCAAAAAGTAATTGCTGGTGGTGGCCAGCTTGAGGGCCTCACGTACACTAAAGTACTCAGGGGCCATCAGCCTGGTTTCCACTAGCGATCTTATTTTGAGTTGCCTCACTGCATCAGCATCAGGGTACTAGGATACAGTGATATGACATTAGAAAGAATTAAGGGTAATGCGAGTTGCATTTTAATTTCTTTTAATCTGTGAATTAGTTGTTCTCTGGATTTAATGATGGGGTGGAATGGCGTATAATCTTTTGCAAATAGTTGTAGAATATTAGGATTTAACCGGGTATAGCTACCTTTGTTAAAGTTGGTGGGGGGGTGGGGAAGAAAGGGGTCCTTTTGTAGCTCTGCCAGTTTACAGAGCATAAAAGGTACTGGGTCATGATTAATGAGTTTGCACTTTAGTTCATTTATTATTTGATTAAGTTTATATTCAACAAAATTTTAAATTACTAATTTATTAGTTTTATTCGATGAGATTGTTACAAGATTAGGATTTCATTTTATTTGTGTTAATATATTAATTTCTTTTAAACATTGAATGGATGTCGAAGTTATTTGTTGTGCAAAATGTATTCCTCTATGTAGTTTAATCTAGTTTTATCCTTTAAATGTCCGCAAAATTCCCCACCCTGCCCACAGTCAGTAGGGGACACTGACGGGCTTGGAAAGGCTGCCATCTGTCGGATGGGATGTTAACCCGTGGTCCTGTGTGTGGGAGAGCCATACCCTGTGCACGTTAAAGAACATGCTGAATGGCCTTGACAGGAGGCTACCATCTGTCTCCCAACAGCTGTTCCAGTGGGTCCCCTCCCCCAACCTTCTCTGAGCCTTCGGGGTCCATGTGACCTGGCCATTTAGCCCATGGTGTGCAAAAAAGTGCCGCTCAGAGGTAAAACAACCCAACCCAAATCCTTTAAATGCCAAGGGACATTATTGATCAGTTTTTCCATTTGAGGTATCACAGTTGCATTGTGGGTCTAGGTCAGTGATTCCCAAACTTTTCTGGACCATTGCCCCCTTTAGAAGAGAACAAAAATTTCAATGCCCCCCTAGTCCATAATGGATAATTTTATATGAAATATTAAAATATTGTTGCATATTATCTGTACTTAATTTATCTGTTTATTTATCTATTAAAAATCAAAGCAGAAATTAATAAAACGACAGCCAAATGTACAAAAAATTGTTTATTAGAATTTTAAAAATAAACACAGAATCAATAAGAAATAAAAAATAATGAGATAAACACAAAATTAATGAGATGGTTGAGGCTGGTGAAGTGTTAACAATTTGTTAATGTTGGGTTCCAATTTCGTTAACATCAATCGCAGATCGCCACGTTCAGTGATGTGTAGTCTGTTCCTCTTCTTTGACAGCAAATTCGCTACTGCACTGAATCCATGCTCAGCCATATAGGACGAAGGAAATGCGATTAAAAACTTCTGTACTATTGCCCACAATCCAGGGTAGAGAACTGGTATTGCTTTTTGAAGCCAGAACTCTTGGTATCCATGTTTGAATTTTACTTTGAGTGCTTCGTTTGTCGTAAGTTCTAAGAGTTCCTGTTCCAAATTTGATGATTCTTCAGTATCTGTGTTTGCGAAAGGATCTAAAACCCAACTCGGTATATTCATGTTTAAAATATCTTGGAAACGCTCCGTAAAATCAACATGAAGAACTTCCAAGTGTTGGCAGTAAGTAAGTAAATCTTCTGGTGTTGCAGAGACTGCTGATAATGTGGGAAAGTGGTTGTATTCACCTCTACCTAGATTTCATTCGAATAGAAGACGTTTTCCAGTAAAAGCAGCTATGACGTTTTTTGTTTTAATTAAATTCAACTCATCACCTTGCAATTGTAAATTAACTTGATTAAATATTTTAAACAGGTCTGTCAAATAAGCGATGTCATTTTTTGACGTAATCAGGTTTTCGCGCAATTTTTCGTCTCTGTCTTCAAGAAAGTCCAGTACTGAGTCAAATAGATTGAAAAAACTATTCAGACACCTTTAGAGAGCCAACGTACTTCTGTGTGCAGCAGCAAGCGATTGTAATCATCATTTTCATTACAAAGCTTACTAAATAATCGGTCATTCAATGAATTGCTTCTAATCTTATTGATTGCTTTAATAATGTAATGGAGTTACGTATGCAGACGTTCATTCAAATTTTTTGCAACCAAATGCTGACGATGAATAATACAATGTACAGCGAGTACATTTAGTACTGCTTGTTTCAAATGCGCAATGAAACCCTAATGACGCCCTGTCATTGCTGGAGCACCATCAGTAGCAGCAGACAAATTATTGCAAATAGGAATTTCTTTCTCTTGAAAAAACTTTTGCATGGTATTAAATATAGATTCTCCCTTTGTATCAGATTCCAAATTTTTAGCAAATAATAACTCTTCATGAATTTTTTCTACTTTTATAAATCATACGTATGATAAGAGTAGAGCTTCGTTATTTGGTAGAGTTGATTCATCAAGTTGAATGGAAAATTTGCAAGTCTTTAAGTAATCACATAATGATATTTCAACGTCTTTTGCCATTTCATCTATTCTTCTTTGCACTGAATTATTACTGAGAGGAATTTTTTTGATGATATCTGATGGCGTCTTATGATGAAGAACAGTTTTTAATATCTCTTTGACTGCCGGCAAAATTAATTCCTCGCCAATTGTGTGTGGTTTTCCTGCTTTTGTGATTAACAATGAAACGTTATATGAGGCTCGTAGTCCATCATCATCTTGTTTAGAAGACGACGCAAAAAAGGTTTGACATAGTTGGCTGTTTTAAATATTGTTTTTCTAGTTCTTGAAAATAGGATAAATATTTGTTCTTCTTATCAGCATGCATTTTATTTAAATGCTCTTGTAGCCTAGAAGGTTTCATAGCTTCATTTGAAAAAACTTTTCGGCAAATTAAACACATAGGTAATGATTGGTTTGTAGGAGAGTACGTAAATCCATATTTCAAATACGCAATACTGTTCTGCCGGCATTTCTTTTTAGATGTAGATTCAGACATTTTCAAATACAAATTAACTTCTCAACAGATTTATAGATAGTTATAAAAATGATGTTTATAATGTCTTCTAACACCTATCACTCATGACTATTTATCACGGCGAAGCACATAAAAATAATAAAACATTCCTAGAGCTATCGCTTTTATAGATTTGATCTTGTGCACGCATTAACTTGTATATTTGCGATGCCGGCGCACTTGCTCTGTAAACAAGTCATTTCAAGCTCCCATATTCTTGTCAAAACATGTTAAATTGCATGAACTGCGTGTTTGCCTACCAACTTGCAAGGACTTGTCACCGTTAATTTATTCTAAACCAAAACAAATTAGGTATAGGTATACATAATGCTAATTTAAAAATGCTTATTAACGCGATAACAATAAGATAATTTACATAGCTAGATAAAATTTTATTCATGAAAACAGGTATTTTCAAAGTATTTTATTATATTAAAAAAATATTTAGAAAAAAAAATTAAATATAATGAATTTATTATTATTATATTATTATTGCATCAAGGTTGATTTGCCTATCAGGACGGACACACATGTCCAACATAATAAGCTTGTTGTAGTAGTGCATGGTAAGGTATTGAATGAGATTACAATTATTGAAGTAGGAATAACATCTCAGGATAACCTGCAGACAGTAGAGGTTGAAAGAAGAGGAAGTATGATCTGCTGGCTAATGAGTTGAGCCTAATTCACAAGTGTAATATTAATATTATACCTTATGTTCTGACGTGGGATGGTATTGTAACTATGTACCATAAAGCATACTCAAAGCGACTTGGAGTGGGAAAACATATTGAAGCTTATATCCAATCTGTGATCTTGAAGAGAACTTTTGAGAGCATCTCAGTCGACTTCAGACGTACCAGTACGCTAGTAGGCAGTAGCAGGGAACTTATTGTCCAAGCTGCAGTTGAAAAGCTGTACATGACGGATGAGGTAGTGGATGACCAGAATCACCAGGAAGACACCACAGAATAAAAGAGATAAAAAGGTTGTCACAGAAAATTCCATTAAATTTATTTATTTATTTGACCGCCCCTCTTGACTGCCTCAACGCCCCCCCCCCCCCCCCCCCCCCCATTTGCCTCTGGATCCACTACCGCCCCCATGGAAGGCTCCAGCGCCCACTGGGGACGGTATCGCCCCTGTTGGGAATCTATGGTCTAGGTGATGTTAGGTGAATTTACCCCTATTTTTCAAAATTTCATTTTATTCAAAAGTTAAATTCTACAGATAAAGTTTAAAATTTTCTTACTAAATCCAAATTATTAACTGGTGTTAATTTATTTTGATGTGTTATGCTACTTCTATACATTGCATTAGTTACTTTGTGTATTATTTAGTAAGTTATTAAATTTATGCTGATGCATTCTTTCAGTATATTTACTATCTGTTTCAAGTAAACTATGCAATTGTTTACTTGAATCAGATAGTAAACATATTGGTATACTCCTCATGTTATATACTCCTCATAATGAGGTAGTAATACCCTGACTTATATACTGTGTTAACTGTTGAAATTATTTTACCATTAAACTTATGCAATGCTAATATTAGTCATTTCCTATATGAAAATAGGTATCAAAATGTATTTTAGATATTTACATTTGTATTAAGGGCATTGTACTTCATTTTTACTAATTAATTTATATTTTTACATATTTTTTAATTTTTAACTTTAATTAATTTAATTTTTATCTTTACTTTTAATATATATATATATTTTAACTGCAGTTTTATTGCAACTAAGGCTTGAAATACCTTCTGTATTTGATATCTACATATTAAAATATTTCTCATGCAACTGGCAGATTCATCTAACTGGCAACTCTCATTCCTCATAAGTGCTAGATAACCAAGAGTTTAATCTATTTAATAATTGCTCCCATGGCCGAGTGGTTAGCATGCTTGGCTACTAATCTAAGGGACCTGGGTTCGAGCCCCGAGTAAGGCATGGATGTGTGTGTTGGTTTTCTGCTGAGGTCCTGCCATCCTCTCAGACCTTCTACTATGGCATATAAACTGACAGGCTCCTGTCAGACCTCTGTGGCAAGCAGCTGCTTGAGGGGGTATTTATTTATTATTTATATTGTTTGTAGACAGACATCTTCTCTACCTGTTTGGCTGGGTTGTTTTCTATTGACTGACTGACCATAATTGACCGACTGACCGTAAGAGTGTGTGCAGAAGGGTACCTATCACTATCTTGTCAGGATGTTGATCTATTAGGTGCCCTATATACAAAAACTCAGGTGTCTTCTCATATATACATTTTATTTACACAATCTACACTTTATATTATATATATAGAAACAATGACTGCCCACCCAGTACAGTCACTCGCTAAACACAGCACATGTAAAAAGGAACCTCAGTGGCCCCACTGCTGGATAAAAAACCCATGTGGTACAATCACTCGCTAAACATAGCACAGGCAACAAGGAGCCTCAGCCGTCCCACTGCTGGATGAAAAACAAAGAGGTTTAATCGAGCTACAGACAATACGCCTGACATGGAATGCTTCCTTCTCCACATAAATCTCAGTTTGAATGCCCCGCCAGATGAGGTCATGTGATGTTTCTTCGGGGGCCATTTGGGTGTCTCAGCCAATGGGATATACATATGATTCCCAGTGTCACATTGACTCTTTTTGCCTTTCTTCACCCAGCTCCCCAAACTGGATCCACTGCCAGCGCTCTGTTGCTAGCATAAAGGGGCTGCCACCAAAATGGCGATTCTATGCCCCTCACCCTTTCCACCCTTGCTGCCGAGTCTCTACATTGTAATTTTCATTTTTTTTAACATGTGGTACAACCAAATTGGTGCAAACCAGCTAGATGATACCATTAGTTGATTTTAAGTCAACTAATAATCTAATACCACAATAAGTATAGTTGTGCACTTAAACCAGCTGATAGTAAATAAGTTTACTGAATTGTGATAATATTTAGTTAGAAGCACATTTTAAGATGAATTAAAAATATATATGACTAGTGCAGTAGCAGGTAAGCTGCCTTAACTACATACACATTTAGTTTTGTAATGTACTTGTGGTGCCTCATATATAAAAGATGCACTAATATGTATTTTTTATTTATTGAATAATTTGCAAAATAATTGCATTGGTTGACTGAGATAAAGATAATAAAATTAAATATTATGCTTTTGTAATTCATATGAGGATTTTGAGCATTCCATCTCCCAACTGATAATGAAATGACAACTTCATTAAGAACCAAACTCACTTTTGAAAATGCATAAACTCTAAAATTCATGGGCCCCTTTAACTTTTGTGTGAAGCACAGTGTAGATGAAATAATTGTTTATTTGCAATCATTTTATCCTGATACCCCTCTTTTCCACCTAATATTGGATCCTATATTTATATATTTATGTATTTAATATATATCTTTTATTATTTTGTAGGTTATCAACTATGAATTCCAACTGGAATCCTTACTCTCCACATACCATGAGATATGGAGCAAGAGTTGGTGGATTGGCTATTGCCTTCCAGTGGATTGGTGTAATTTCTATCTTGGCATTTGGGTTAACACTAATGGGTACAATCATGACTGCTGTTTCCTATAATGATCCATTTGCTGATAAACCTTTCTTTGCAAAGCATCCAAATCCTATTAAAATTGTTGGCCCTGTTGTTTTAACTTTTGGGTTAATCTTGGCAATTGGGAGTATAATTCTTTGTGTTCTTTCTGTAAAAACTGGGCACAGGTTACTTGCACAGCAGCAGCAGTCTTCACTGCCAGTACAGACTACTGTTAATACCTGCCCATTACTTAGTCAAGGAAGTCAATCTTATCCATCACCTCAGCTGCTTGAGGGGGTATTTATTTTTCTATTAATCAAAAAAGTCAATCTTATCCATCACCTAATCAAAGAAGTCAACCTTATTCGCAACATCCTTTTCCATTACCTAATCAACGAAGTCAGCCTTATCCATCACCTAATCAAGGAAGTCAACCTTATTCACAACAACCTTATCCATCACCTAATCAAGGAAGACAACCTTATCCACAACAACCTTTTCCATTACTTAATCAACGAAGTCAACCTTATCCATCACCTAATCAAGGGAGTCAAACTTATCCATCACCTAATCAAGGAAGTCAACCTTATCCACAACAACCTTTTCCATCACCTAATCAAGGAAGTCAACCTTATCCACAACAACTTTATCCATCACCTAATCAAGGAAGTCAACCTTATCCACAACAACAAAGCTAATCAGTATGTGCTAAATAAAGAATTTACTGATGTCTCTCTACCATATCCCACATCTGTTAATGAAACTTCTATCCCATATACACCACATTATTCAGCACAACCAGCATATAACCCTTCAATGTTGTAGAATCCTCTTTTGAAATACTTTACTTTTTTTATACATATTTAATAGTGTTGTTCCATATGGTAAATGTTGTAAGTTAAGATATGTCAAAGTAATTTGGAAGAATTTGAATAATTTTTAAAAATTTAGTGTTTGAAGAAATTATAATTTAATTTTTTGTACTTTTTCATTGGTGATTTTTGAAAGATCTCATGTTATATACTAATAATATTAGAGAAAGTGGAGGACCTTTGGTTTAAATTATGTGCCCAATGGGAAATTAAAAATATGTGCAACACCATAATAAGTATAGGTATGCACTTGAGTTAATAAAGTAATATAAATAAATTGTAAATAAGTTTACTGAATTGAGATAATAATATGTAGTTAGAAGTGCATTTTGAGATAAATTTAAGAAAAAGCTTTATGACTCATGTAGCATCAAGTAAGCTGTGTTAAATTTATCATTATTTTTAGTTTATGCGTATATGTGTAGCATTTATTTTTGTAACTTGGTGGGTGTGGTACCTCATAGAAAAGCTGTATTAATATATATTTATATAATGGATAATTTGCAAAATAAGAATGTATATTCTTACAAAGCAATGCATAGTAGTGTAATATACATGGAGAAAGGAATCTCAACTTGAATGATGCTAAAGGTGTAATTATTTCTTATGGACAAATCTTTGTCTAAAATTGACTATTTTGAAAGCTTGAGATTTTTTAACTTTAACTCTGCAAATTCTGGCAAGGAGAAATAGTTTTAAAATACAGAGTAATCATTAAGTTCTAGTCTTATTAAAAAACACAAATTTCATATGAAAATGCATAGTTGCACTTCACAGAATAAATTAAATTCAACAGATGATGGTATTATAAAAAGAGGTTATGTGATTTTTCTGTTGGAATTATAGATTACCTTCCAAATCGTTGCCTAATTGCTATTAATCTGTAGTTTTCTGAACACAATGTGAAAGATTTTAACAGTTGTTTTACATCTGAGCAACACTTTTTGCACACAATGTTGCAACACTGAGCAACACTTGTGACTGGCTAAATGGCCAGGTCACAAGGACCCTGAATGCTCAGAGAAAGTTGGGGGAAGGGGATGTATGGACAGCTGTTACGAGACAGATGGTAGCCTTCTCAAGACCATCCAGTGTGGTTTTTAATGTGCACAGGGTATGGGTCTCCTGCACATGGGGCCACAGCTTTATGTCCCATCTGATGGATGACGGCCTTTCCAAGCCCATCAGTGTCCCCCTACTGATTGAGGGCAGGGTGGGAGTTTATGCAGAGATAAATCTCAGTGCAGGCCAGGTAGGGTTTGATCCTGGGAATTGCAAATTATGGTCTGGAATGCTACCGACTGAGCCACCCCCACCCCAAAAGGTTTTTGCTGTAAGATAGAAGGTGTATTTGTTCAAGGTGAAATCACATAATGTTCTCAAAATTAAGTTCATGTGATATGCATTAGAAATTCAAAATTTTGAATCTACTGTACTTTTGAACTTAACACACCCATTGTGCCTAAGGGAGGTTAGAGCAAAATAAGGTGCAGTTTGAAACTTGGCAGATTGCCCTAGAATTTTTGGGCATTGTATAGGATTGGCAATTTAAAGACTTTCCATTTGTACTGGCAGTATTTCAAAAAATTATTTTAACAACCGTTAGAGATATGTAGGGCAAGAATCCCCAGCATGGAATGTGCATCAAACCCTTGGTCTTTTTCTGTACTGTCTTTGGACAGTCTCAGAAGAAAAAATGAGTAATTCTTTACTGGAGGACATTCAAGAAGACAAATATTTTATAATTTTATAGTAAATTTAACAAAATCCATTGCATTTAAAGTGTTT
Source organism: Ryuthela nishihirai (assembly GCA_038380435.1). Lineage (NCBI taxonomy): Eukaryota > Metazoa > Arthropoda > Arachnida > Araneae > Heptathelidae > Ryuthela > Ryuthela nishihirai. The sequence goes on along the minus strand of JAWZYU010000015.1, from coordinate 43,274,985 downwards.
ATAATTTTAAACTTTGTGAGTATTTTTTTAATACAGTTGGTATGATTTTTATTGGTTTTGGATTCTGTATTTAAGGATAAAAATTATATTTTTGTTGATTTGTTTTATTTACTTTTCTGCTACAGTTCTCTTCACACTTTGACTCTTTAAAGCAGCTAGGGACCACTCCTGTCCCACAGACACTTTTCAAGTACCCCGCGAATATTGCAGCTCAATTTATTAAATTTTTATCCTTTATTTTTCAAGTACTTTCTGGAATACTAATTTTTCTTTCCAAATTTACATTTACAGTTTTTGAAGTGTTCTTTAGTAGCGTAAATGTAGACCACTTGATAGACTTTGTGCATAGGGGTAGATCGGGTTTGTGGAATGTGCTTTTCAGTTCCCAATTAAAGAGCTCAGCTCTAACTCAAATAGATACTACCAGTAAACGTTCTAATTATGGAATTTATCAAGACCAACGTAGAATAAGAAACTTATAGACAATCAAAAAAATTTATTTACCCAAAGATCTCAAGACTCTGCTGGATGCTATTGTGCATGCAAGTTTTCTTTTTAGTGAGAAAATTGTGAAATATTGCAAAAATTATTCTGATGGTGAATTTGTGAAGGAGTGCTTGCAAATGGTTTCTGGTATGTTTTGTCCAGAGATAAAAAAGAAAGATAATGTAAGCTTATCCCACAGAATTGTAATCAGGTATATCGATGAACTTGCTGACAATATAGAAAATATCTTTGATGAAAACACCGAAGTTTCTAACATAGCTTAATTAGTGGTAATAACAGTAAGTATGTGGAAGTCGATGTTGATTTCCATTAAAAAGCATTTAATTTTTTTTAATTATGTTGTTTACGTTCAATTTTTTGTGTATTTATTTTAAATTAATAATAGTTTTTTAATTAAAATTATGAAGGTACATATTCGTTTTTGAAACAAATAGGTATATGTCAAAATTTAATTGTTTACGCATATTGTCTACTCAAGGCATTGGACGATGGGGTGGGGTAGGGATAAGTTTAGAGTGTTTAATAAGTAAGCCCGTGGCACTCTGAAAAAATCATCCGGCCCGCTGATGAGAAAAGGTTTCCCAACCCTGCTTTAAAGTCTAAACTCTTTACCTTTTACCCTAATATTACCCATTAAAGCTAGGGAAAAAAAAAGGAAGATAACGTTTACCAACCGTACCCGTGTACTAACAGTTGAAACTATTGTTAGTGATTGTATTGTGATTTGCACTATTCGAATTGTAGATGCGCATTGTAAGGAGTGACTTCGTCAGAAGAGCATATGTCTGATTATAGCAGAAAATACATGCTCTTAACCTATTTTCCTATCGCTTGTCCTTTGTGAAATTGTCAAAACAGTTGTTCCACCGTATCTTTTAAATGCGATGGAAAAACTTAATGATTTATGTATGTGTCAAATGAAAGCTTATGATGATGATGAGAGTATCATGGGCCATAAAAAAAACATCCCCATACTTTTTTCTCTCTTAAAAAAGGGGAAATGCGAAAATAATTATTCCGCTATATTTCCAGAATGCGACTGCCAGAAGTAAAACAAGCAATGCGTCAAATGAAGGCTTGTGATGTGGGAAGTGTCATAGGCTATAAATATACTTTCTAAAAAAAGGATAAATGTAAAAGTCATTATTCAACTATATCTTTCGAATGCTAGGGCCTACAATTACGTGTTGAATGAAAGCTTATATGAGGACGGTTGAAGATTATTTTGAATTATGCCGCCCATCATTCTTCCCCAAAAGGGGAAGGAAATTTAGGGAGGTCGACTTTAACGAGTTGTAACTCAAATTAAAGTTCGTTACATCACCAATGTCATGGGCAACCTCAAAACAGCTCAAAATGAAAAATGTGGTTGATATGTATGAGTCGTATCAAATGAAAGTTTCTGAAGGTAAGTGCTTTTAGTGGCAAAAAAAAAGGTAACTCTTCCTATTTGCACTCTAAAAAAGGAGAAAATAAATCTAAAACATATCGATGGTGCAATCATTCACTGAATTTGTATTCACGTCAAAGGTAGATAGGGCGCCGATTTACCTACTCAATAAGATTGACGACCCCCTATTTTCCTTTGAAGTGAATACGAATTCAGTGACTGATTGCGCCATCGATTTACTTTAGGTAATATTTACTTTTTAGGCCACTAATAGGAAGATAAGTTTTTTTTAAATTAATTTTTAGAGTTATTTTTGGAATTCGATTATAGCCTCTATTCTAAGCGCTGTTATTACCAGATATTCTGATTTTTTCATTTTTGGTTTATAGGAATATACTTAAGGTTAATTGTGATTCTGCTGCCAGGAGCAATGCGTTCGTGATTGATCCTAATAATCATGCATGTATTTCTTCCCTATACTGTAGTGACTTTATAGTTGATGTAAAACTGAAGTAGTTTTAATCATATTAAACTGCCAATGGCATGCAACTTGAATACAATGAAAATCACACCACAAGTTGACTCAAGGGAATTCTAGAATGTAGACAAGGTACTTGGCAAAAACATACCTTAATCAACAGAATTTTTTTCTTGGACTCTCATTGTATTAAAAAGTTAGTGTGATGTATAAATTGCTGCCCGTGGAAATGTTCTGCAGTGTAGTCAACATGTAGATGAAGTTCGTGTATAGCTTAAGCACTCAGCTTTGTCAATAGAATACTTAGTAAATGCTAAATCTGCGATTTCATATGGCTATTCTATGAATTTCAGTGTCTATATTTGTGTAAGATTTCCATTATATCTTTAATGCTATGAAATATTCAGATATTGCGAATTGCATTTGATGTCAGTCATGAAATGCACATGGATCAAATATTTAGCTTTTTAATAGAGTTCAGAAAAATAAATGCTATGTCCACCTAAATTCTAGGCTGCTCCGAGATGAAAATTGCAATCACAGATTTAATTGAGGCATTTGCCCAGCTTTAAAAATTTTAACACCCATAACAGTCCAAATGGTTGGTAAAGATAAAGGAATAGTACTTTTATATGAGGGTTGGTAGTGTACCAGGCTCATAATCTGATGTTCCCAGGCTCAAGTTTCAAATGGGCCACTGTTCAGAATATTTTCCTCTAAATCCTATTCTGCCTTAGGTGAGAAAGAGGACACCATTGCGCTTGAAAAGGCCACAGAGTGTAAGATGGAATGTTAGACTTTGGCACCGTGCACAGGGCAGCAATTCCCTATGCATGGTAAAGAACAAACTTGATGGCAAGTTATCCATTTGTCTCTTAATAACTCTCCAGTTAATCCATTTTCCGTAACCAACTTTGAGCCATTTAGCCCATTATATACAAAAAAAAAAACTGAGAGGTAAAACAATTCAACTATGTAGACAAGTTTATTTTTTGAATACTGTGCATTAAAGGGTATTTGGAAAAAAGGTGGGGGAAAAAATAGAAGAATCTCTTTAAAAAAAAGTTTCAAAATATGTGTCATGAATTACTAAAATAAGAACAAAATCATGTTGAACTATTTATTGAATTTTAGTTTATAAAACTATGTTGGAACAGTGTTGTGGGTTGTTCATGCCCATTCCAGTCGTTTATTCGTAGTGTTTTTACGTATTAATTCTCTTTGCTTGATGGGGCGGGGGTGGCTCAGTCGGTAGCGCGCCAGGCTCGTAATCTGTAGTTCCCAGGTTCGAGTCCCAGCTGGGTCAGCGTTGAGATTTATCTCCGCAAAATTCCCCGCCCTGCCCACGGTCAGTAGGGGACACCAATGGGCTTGGAAAGGCCTCCGTCCGTCGGATGGGACGTTAAGCCGTGGCCCCGTGTGCGGGAGAGCCATACCCTGTGCACGTTAAAGAACACTCTGAATGGCCTTGACGGGAGGCTACCATCTGTCTCCCAACAGCTGTTCCAGTGGGTCCCGTCCCCCAACCTTCTCTGAGCCTTCGGGGTCCATGTGACCTGGCCATTTAGCCCATGGTGTACAAAAAAATGCCGCTCAGTGGTAAAACAACCCAACCCAACAACTCTTTGCTTGATATATGGGACTGATGGCTTAATATCTTTCCAATCTGGTGTTCGTTCGTAATCATCTATGTACCAAATTAAAGCTTGCGGCTAGGGGAGTGTCATAGGGCATAAATATATTACCTCCCCAGGTTCTCTCCTAAAAATGATTGATCCACTCTATCCTTCTGAACATGAGGGTCTAACTTAATGAGATGATTGAAATGAAAGTTTGTTATGTGTAGAGTGTCATGATAGCGGAAGGTGGTGAGTGGGCTCAGCCTGTAACTCGGGCTTCGCCGAGTGAACTCTCAATCCGACGCATTTGAAGTTTATGAGCCAGTAACTCACTTAGGCTCATAAACTCCAGTTTCTAGTCCGAAATGTAAGTGTATTGAGACTCGTTGCCCTCGATAAGAGGCCATCGATGAGCTTAGAAAGTCTTCCATCCAATCGAATGGTGCTGTGCATGCATGAACACAGATGGGAAGCTTCCCATCAAGGTCATCCGTCTCCTAACAGCTGTCCAGTGGATCTACCCAACTCAGTCAGTCCTTGGGGTCCTCGTGACCTGACCATTTAGACCACTATTCGCCCAAGAGTGCCACTCGGAGCTAAAACAACACAATATTTTAATGTAGAATCTTAGTATTCTTCCAGTAATCAATGAGAACTTACTTCAAACTGTTTGTGCCACTATTTCTAGTCCAGAGCACTTATTGTAATCTGAAAAAGCTATAGCACTAATATCCATTACTTACTGCACTTATGAAGTGCAGAATGCTAGGCACGTGCCCAGGATTTAGTTTCGGGGTGGTGTGTATGTGGGGTCAGAAATTTTTTTTGGAGGGGGGAGGGCGACAATGAGACGAGTAGGGTTTCCCAATTACTAAAATATTCCACTGAATAGGAAAGGTAAAATTTTATTTTATGTAGAATTATTTTAATAGTTGCTACTTGCTTCGGCAGTACATATACTAAAATTGGAACGATACAGAGAAGATTAGCATGGCCCCTGCGCAAGGATGACACGCAAAATCGTGAAGCGTTCCACATTTTTTTTTTAGCCGTCCCGTGGCCGAGTGGTTAGCACGCTTGGCTACTGATCTAAGGGACCTGGGTTCGAGCCCCGGATTTAGGCATGGATGTGTGTGTCGTTTTTCTGCCTGAGGTCCTGCCATCCTCTCAGATCTCTTACTGTGGCATATAAACTGACAGGCTCCTGTCAGACCTCTGTGGCAAGCAGCTGCTTGAGGGAGTATTTATTTATTTATTTATTTTTTTAAATCTATTTTTAGTGTCGGACCTATACTGTGGAGCTAAGGGGCTAAAATATGCAAAGATAACTGTTTTGGATTTCAAACAGGTAGACAAGTGTTTGATATTTCATATAAGACGACTGAATTTCCGGCGGGATCCACTGGACATGCTGGGTAATTCCCCCCCTCACATCCATGCAGTGCGCTACTTTTTTTGTACATAACGATCATAGGTAACTTTTGGCCTACGAACTGAACCAGCAACAACATTAATACTGCTCTAAGCCGATAGCTTATTAGCAATATACTCATATTTTTGTACTCGGTCGAAATTTCGGTATTCGCGTTTTTTTCTCTTTATACAAAGTGCGTGCTTTACTTTTTTGTTACGGATGCTCGAGTTAAAAAATTTTCTGGATAAAAATTGTAAGCCTAGCTTTGCAGAAACAAGAGAAAAGTTGAGATCGAAATTTCGAACTTTTTTTTTTACATATCTTCCTATTGCTTTGTGAATTTGACAAATTTTGTTCCACCATATCTTTCGAACGCGATGGAGAAAATTATTTATGTGCCAAATGAAAGCTTGTGACGCGGGGAGTGTCATAGGCTATAAAAATTCCCCCACCCCTTGCTTTCTTCCTCCCTAAAAAGGGAAACCTCAAACATGACTCCAAAAGAGGGAAAATGTACTCTATGTTTAATAGTCATGTATCAAATAAAAGCTTTTGAAGGTATGTTTTAAGTGACAAAAACATTTTTTTAAATATTTAAAATTTTTTATATCTATCTTCCTATAGGGTCCTAAAAAAGAAAATGCGCCATCGATATGCTTTAAGTTTAATCAGTCACCGAGTTGGTATTCTCTTCGAAGGAAGATAGGACGTAGATTTATCTATTCGGCAAGACTGCCGGCGGCCTATCTTCCTTTGAAGTGTATGCGAACTCAGTGACTGATTTAGCCCATCGATATGCTTTAGGTTTGTTTCTACTTTTTAGGCCCTATAGGAAGATCGGTATTATTTACTTTTTTTTATCTTTGCGAATAATTTATAGTATTGAAAACCACCGATTTTTCGTATACGTTAGATTTATTAAAGTAATTCCTTATGATCACTTTTTTTGCAAGCGAAAAATTCAAACCCAGGGAAATTCAACAGGCCTGAAGACTCCAAATGTTGGTAGGTGCACATTCCTAGTTTCTCTTTCAAACTTACTGTACTCACAGCTTATCGCCAAGACTTGTAACTATGGACTGAATTGCGTAAATGAAATTTATATTCATGAATGTAAAATTTAGTAAAACTTATTTTGCTATGTTTCATAGTTATAGAGGATGTTTTGGAAATTTAACGTAATTTTGTCTAAGTATAATAATAGGTTTAATTAAAAATCTGAACCGGAAAGTTCATAAATCTTTATCTTTTGCATCGGACAAAACATTAATATGCCATTCCTAATAACTTTTGTATCTGTTGGGAATTCTTTTTTTCGATATGTATTTGTCGACTTACCCGCTTTCATTCAAAATATTTCCTCGGCTGGAGAAAACGTTTTCCTGTTGACATAATTTTTTGCTATTTGCTTTTTTAGTTTTTCTCAATTGCAGAGTAACTAAAATAGAGTTGAGCTTTTTTGGATGAAGTTCATATTAAAAACTTTGTTCATCCTTAAAATATATATAAAAATATTCTTGCTAAAATTAGTTTACCGTATGATGGAATTGTTGATGCTAAAATGCAATAAATGAAATACTATGATTTTAGTTGTCTGTTGTGATATTTTTTTTCTAACTAGTAGACACATAGCTCGAGAGGAAGTGATGCCATTTTTTGTATCCCAGAACTTTAAAAAAAAAAGTTTCTCTTTTGGTTATGTAACGGGTTTAAGCTATTGAGTAAAATTTTAGTCGTTTTCCGTCAGCTTTATGACGGCAATAAATAAGGACAATCATTTTAGTAAAGTTCAGAAAATTTTGCCTCCTACATAAATTGTATGCTAAAAATACATTTATTCTTGGACACAAGAAACAGCAGTACTTCGTATATCCCAGCTGCAGACCCATCAATCTAAAAATACATTTATTCTTGGACACAAGAAACAGCAGTACTTCGTATATCCCAGCTGCAGGGTTGGGTTGGGTTGTTTTACCTCTGAGCGGCACTTTTTGCACACCATGGGCTAAATGGCCAGGTCACATGGACCCCGAAGGTTGGGGGAGGAGACCCACTGGAATAGCTGTTGGGAGACAGATGGTAGCCTCCCGTCAAGGCCATCCAGCGTGTTCTTTAACGTGCACAGGGTATGGCTCTCCCGCACACGGGCCCACGGCTTAACGTCCCATCCGACGGACGGCGGCCTTTCCAAGCCCATCGGTGTCCCCTACTGACCGTGGGCAGGGCGAGGAAATTTTGCGGAGATAAATCTCAACGCTGACCCAGCTGGGACTCGAACCTGGGAACTACAGATTACGAGCCTGGCGCGCTACCGACTGAGCCACCCCCGCCCCCTCCCAGCTGCAGACCCATCAATAAAGCGACTAACTTCAAGTCATAACAGAGATGCCAGCCATACTTGCTGCATTGAAGACAGTTCAACATCTGTTTTAGGTTGTAGGTTTCTTTCCTCTAGACAGCGTGTCCGACCGGAATGGAAGTCTATTTCCATTATGCAGCAACACAGCCTTGAGACTCAATTTCGAGGAGTCTATGAATAGTCGTCATTCTTGAGGGTCATGTTTGATTCCGAGAGCATTCATCAGGCCATCTACATCAGAGCAGAACACAAGGTCATCTTCCTTTCTGAAGGTGCAGATTGCTCATTATGAGTTCGAAACGAAATCACTCGGACATTTTCCTTGAGAAGATTCCTTGTTTAAGTCTTGATCCAAGTAACTCTGCTTTGGACAGCTCCAGATCGCGAACAAGATAATTTTTTCTTCGGTGAGAATGTGTGGCGCAGATGACACAGCATGACAGACGTATGGATCATCATTATACACTGAAGGCTGTGGGAAACCCGACAACGGTTTGCCTCGCTCCTCATCGTCTGAATCGATGGAAAATTCTTTTGGAGGTTCCGGAATGGGAAGGCGTTAGCCGTGCGGAAATGGTCGGAGAGCAGATTGTATATTCCGGTACACTATTGTCCACTTTTCCTTGTGTTGCCTCCAGAAACAGGTGGAACCATGCAGAAGTAGCAGTCATTTGCACGATTGCTTGGCTCTCTCCAAACCATAGGAACAGCAAATGGCATCGCCACATTTTCGCCTTTCAGCCACTTCGGAAGATTTCTTGCACACGTATTGCAGCATAGGTGTGGGGGCCCAGGCCTTGTCCCCGATCTTGCATCCAAAATAAAACATACTGCTTTCACTATTGGAGTGATGGACCTTTTCGGGCTTGCAAATGTCACTTCCCCACAAATGTAGCAAAATGTATCTGCACTATTAACACAGTTAAGAGGCATCACTACTGCTTGATTAAAACTGCAAGGATCACTTGTGTTGTACTTATGACTTAGGGGTAAATGGGAGTCGCTCAAAAGACTTGCTCACCCTATGAGACTTCGCTTACAACTAACGATTGCATCATCTTTAGTCCGCGATGTCATGACTTAACTACATTGCATCAGACAATGATGCAATACCACTGGAGGTTGTGTGTATGGCAGGCTGATGCAATACAACGCAGTATAATGCAATCTGGAGTTTAAAATACAGTTCGGTTGTTTTACTTCTGAGTGGTACTTTTTTGCACACCATGGGCTAAATGGCCAGGTCACATGGACCCCCAAAGGCTCAGAGAAGGTTGGGGGAGGGGACCCACTGGAACAGATGTTGGGAGACAGATGGTAGCCTCCCGTCAAGGCCATCCAGCGTGTTCTTTAATGTGCACAGGGTATGGCTCTCCAGCACACGGAGCCACGGCTTAAGTCCCATCCGACGGATGGCAGTCTTTCTAAATCCATCGATGTCCCCTACTGACCATGGGCGGGGAATTTTACTGAGATAAATCTCAATGCTGACCCAGCTGGGACTCGAACCTGGGAACTGCAGATTACGAGCCTGGCGCAGCTACCGACAGCCACCCCTGCCCCGGATTCGTAAGACTAAAATGAACGGTATTAAAGTTAAATTCGTGGATAAAAATTTATGCGAAAATAAATTTCGAGCAAATTATTATGATATCGAAGACAATGAAATCAGCCAGTAAAAAAACCTGGCTGATACTTTAATCCTATGTAACTAGCAAAGACAGTCAGAATTTAAAAGGAATACCGAACACAAAAGTGAATTTATTCAAATGTTCTAATAAAACTTTTAAAAAGAAACTGCTTTCATGAAAGAAAAATTGTAAGTTCCGTGACCCCTTTTGGTAACAAACTATCGTGTAAGAATATTTCTGCTTCTAAACTTACTAGCAGTAAAGGCCAGCTTTTTCCTATGATTCACATGTTTGACGTATTTAAAAATGAGGCCTCAGAATGTACCCAGGAGTCTTCCTGTGTAGGGCCAGATCTACGTTCCTTTCAAAATGCTATCAAGGGTAATAAGTTTAATTTTTTTGCCTCTGTTTCAAGAATTTTTTTTAGACATCCTCCTCGTTTTACACTTCATTGGAAATCTAGTCTTTCCCCTAACTTTTACATTTTTCCTGCTTGATTGTGTTTCTTGGCCCCTCTGGTTTCCTTCTTTTAGGTCTGCACCTGTGTTAATAGGAAATGCTCTTCTATATCATACGGTTTGTGTTGGGTCTCATCTTCCTAAATGATTTTCCAAAAAATTTTTTTCTGAAATCAATTTTCTCTAAGCCCCATTATTCGTTCAATATTTGATTGAAGTTTGCATCAATAACAACCCGGAACCACTTGTAGGTAATTCGCATGCACCAGTCGCCAAATAGCCAGCATAGAGAGTATTGATGTTACCGCGGGACCAAAATGAAGATTTGCAGTGGTGTAAAGGACAATCTGACTAAAAGTCCCTATGTTCTCGGCGAGTTTGACTTTCATCCCTGCCTTCGATTTCATTAAATTGTATAGATGCGTTCCAAGTTTGTATTTTCTCCTTCGTAGTTCATTATATACAACGGCCTTATAACAATTTTCCCTCGGTTTCACTGATCTTTAAAAAATTTCTTTGCCAAATATGTGCAAGATATATTTAATATTTTCCAGCTTAACATTTTTATACAGGGTCATGGCATCATAATAGAGAATATTTAATTTACGTCGAAGATCTCCAAAGGCCAAATAACATCGTAAGATGTGTTGCTAGATATTTCGTTACACATTCCAGTGACCTAGAGCAGACGTCGGCAACCTTTTTTGGCTGCTGGTCAAAATCAACCAAAATGTGACTATTAAGAAGACAGTTTGGGTCAATGGGTATTTTCATTTTAAAACAGTCCGTTAGTGAATAATAAGATCAATTTTATTGCGAAAACTATTACAATATGCTTTTAAACTCGAAACAAAAAAATTATAATTCTAATTATTATAAAAACAAATATAATTGTCAAGTTTTATAGTTCATTATAATTTATGAACTTTATAAGTGTTCTCTTCGTTATCAATGGCTCCCCTGATGCTGAATTTGTGACTTCAATTTAGTCGAGTCTGGTTCATACTTAGTCACCTTAAGACGAATACAAGCGTCTGAATTTTCAGTAGTTAATCTGCTCCTGTTCTTACCTAAGATAAATTTCATGTGTGAAAATATTTGTTTACATTTATAAGTAGAACCGAACGCGGACAAAATGGCAAAGCAAATTTTTTTCAAAGATGAAAACTTCGTAGGAAGTGATGCCCAACACGATGATATCATGAGAAGGTAATTATCTTTCCTGTTTTCTAAATATTTCCGCAATGTCGTGAATTTTTCCGTCCCCAACGTTGAACTTTTAAAATCAATCATTTCTAAACTTAAATTGTCAATTTCAAGATATTCAAAATACTGCAAATCTAAAACATTTTCCTCTATTTCGTCGGGCTTTATTATAAATGTAAACATTTCTCCGTGCTTCTTAAAACTTTGAAATCTACTTTCAAATTCACTTTTAATCTTCAGAATACAACTTTCGAACATATTTAGATTGCTTTCATCGATATTTTCTTTCTCATGTTGTTTCTCATATTTTAGTTTTTATGTCAGTTTTAAATAATATTAATTTCGAACAAAAAGTCTTCCATTCCTCGTACATTTTCAAAATTGTGTGGTTATTTCCTTGGAGTCGTACGTTGAAATCATTATAATGGTTCATTATGTCTGTTAAGAACAAAAGTCTTAAAAACCATTGTTTATCATTGAGCTCGGGATCATTTTCACCGATTTCGTAAAGAAATATTTGTATATCATCAAAACACTCTACAAATCTATTAAGAACTTTGCCTCCACTTAACCATCGTACTTCAGCACGTAACAGTAAATCTCCCTATTTCGATTCAATTTCCTCCAAAAAAGCTTTGAAGCGCCTGTGTGTTAATGCAGATCGTGCTACTATTATGTTTACGATCTTAACAACCTTTTCCATTACATCCTTAAGTTGTTGCGTAGATGTCTTTGCAAATAAATTTTCTTCATATGATACAATGGAATGATAAAAGTGGGCGGCCAAGTTCATTTACCATTAGTTTCACAAATCCAACATTTTTTCCTCTCGTAACTGGAGCACCATCAGTTCTTATGGCAAACAATTTACTTTTTAAATCCAATATTTTCCCATTTTTGAAATTTATAAACTCTTGTACTTGACGGAAAATATCAATGCTTTTGGTCGTGTCATTCATTGAAGCAAGAACGCATAGTTCTTTATTGATGTTCGAACTCTTTATTGATGCAAATCTAATAATTGCCAGCCTAGCCATACTATTTACATCGGTACTTTATCGAGTGCAATGCTAATTACGTCACTAGATAACAAATCACTTTTGACCTGTGCATCAATATTTTTTGCCATATCTTCAATGCGACGCTGAACTGTTCTGGCCGACAATGGCATTTCTTTAATTCTCTCATTCAATGACTTCGCAAATAAAAAACAAATAAGTGTTTGGAACAATTTATGAATGCGTTTTTCAAAAATTCGCCGTCTGTAAACGGTTTTCCGTTGGTACCAATATTAAGAGCTGCAATAAAGCTGGTAGATGTAGCGTAATTGTGGCTGGTAACAAATCTCTTCAAAAATTTATTTTGTTTACCATAATTTAATACACGTTTAGCAATGTATTCGTATTTTTCATCATTTGGCATTTCACTCACATCTTTGTTTTGAAGAAAAGTGTCGCTCAATATTGTAAGTCCTGGCGGTAATTATATCTGTACATATCAATTTGTCACCATTTTCCATACATCCATACTTTTCAGTCCAGACATCTTGAAATAATCTCTTTTTTGCTTTTTATTTGTCCATGGTAAAAAAAATAATTATTTCTCTTAGGTAATTGTTCTCGCGCTTCTGAACTACTGTTTATTCACGTTAAAGACGAAGTAAACGTAGACAAGAGTAGATGCGTGATCAGCAGGTGGGCAGGGCTCCTATTGGTCGGCTGCAGGTGGCACGCAGTCAGAGAGCCCAGCCGACCAATAGGAGCCCTGATCACGTGCTGATCACACATCTACTCTTGTTTACATCTACTTCGTCTTTCACGTGAATAAACGAACGACACGCTCGTCGAGTAAAGATGAAATTCGTTCGGACAATGTCGCTGTATTCCGCCTATGTTCATTTCTGAAACTTTGTAATCAAACCAAAATGTTAATCTTATTATTTATACTTTCTCAAAGTGTTTGTTTCGTGTTTATGTTTTATAATTTATTTTTATATATTTTATTTGCGGAACTCAAGTGGGTCATTTGGTGACCCGCGGGTCATAGGTTGCCGATGCCTGACCTAGAGAGTGATAGATGGTTAGGCGGATTAAGACACTGCGCAATTTAAGCTTCAACAGTTTCATACGTCAGTGCCCTATCAATCGCTTGTAAACCAATGATCTTTGAGAAGTGCCGACCAGTGATCTACGAGAACGTTCAAAACAAGTGATCTGGAAAGGCGTTGGAACAACTGGAACAAATTGCACAGTTTCATAGTCTCTCAGAGCCTCATTTACCATTCAAACTACAACATTGATATGCTAAAAATGATAAAATTAAGTTTTATTTCCGACTGGATACCTAAAAATAAAAAATATACAACATATAAGAAATAGATATGGCATTGTCAGTTTTTTCAGTGTCTCTAGACAGTCATAAGTAAAAATTGATAGATGATATCAGTTCCTAAATTTTGTCTTGATGAAGGCAGGGAGTGGAATCAGATAGAGGATGGCGTTGACGATCCACATTCCTCCGACAAAGATGAAACATAAACCAAAGTTCGTCCAGTATTGGAGATCGTCGTCGTCTTCGTGTCTATATTCACCATGATACCGCATTGCCAAGAAATGGTTCCCATCGACATATACACAACTACCAGGGGCATTGGTGATGCAAGGGGCAGTTTCACTGCCGTTGAGGAATCCCGCATGGTCTAGAAGAGTGTTGTTTCTAAATTCGTTTTCGTTGAGAAATGCTCCAGCATAGCGATAAATGACTCCATAACTTATGTAGTAGAACCATTCTGGAAGAGAAACTAAGGCCCTGTAAAAAAAAAAAAATTTCAAGCAATTTGATGTCGATAATTTAAAAATATTAATATTTCAATGAGAAAACTTGATTCCATAATCGGCACACTTGTGGTCAAAGTAAAAAATTTACTTTCATAAGCAATGGAAAATTGCCGACTGGAAACTGAAATTTCCGACTTTCGTCAGTCTTCAACTCGTCATCAAAGTGTTAATAGTAATGAAAAAGATGTAAATGGTCAAGAACGTACTCAGGGAGAGTGATCAGGAGGTTCTGATCCCTCTCCCTGAGGGACCCTGAAAAAACTTCCCCCTGAAACATAGGAAAACAGCGAATACGTTTGTATAAGCCCAGCAGATATAATCTGGATGAGCCCCAATTATTTGAAGAGTTAGATGTAAAAAAAAACGGAGTTTCGACAATGAGATCTGACGCTCGTATAATCAGCAGTACCTAACTTGTTTCAAGTGCATATTTTAGTTTTACATTTAAAATCAGCTTTAAGCAGAGCTGAATCTAACTAACTGAACTAAGAATTGTGTATAACAGTGCTCTGTCCATCTTCTCTAAAACCGCGGGCCTTTTTTTCTTTTGTCAATATTTCGAGGGCCAAAAAAATAAGATCGGATAGGACCTATCCGATCCTATTCTTATATCACAAAATATCCACAGTGAGATCAAAATGATCTTTTCTTTAGCGATTAGTTTTGTCTGGCAAAATTCCCCACCATATGCATGTCCAGTGAAAGCGATTTGTGCTGTCGTTAGATGCTTCTTATTATTGCAGCTTCATAAAAACATTTGTTTGATGACGCCGCACCACTCTTAAAAGGTTTCAGAAGTTTGCCGATCGGCTTTAGAATGTTTTGTAAACTTTATAGAATGAGTAAGTTGAAGATTGCATATCAAATAAAGTAATATAAGTTGACCAAAAATTATAAGGTGGATTACAGATATTAAAGTTTGAAATAAAAACTTGATTTTGTTTGCGAGCCACAAAGATCCTTGTGCGGGCCGCTAGTTGGACAGCGCTGGTGTATAATAATCATTTAGCCCTTTATCATGTTCCAATCTAACACTCATGAAAAAGTGTCCTTGTCATGGTCAGTTAACCTTTGCCCTGCCAAACAGTTCACCATCTGCAGAGCTCATCAATATAGCATGCAGCTCGCTTGAAAGAAGTGTAAGAAGAAAACTGCAAGCATGATGTGGAAATGACTTCTGTGCCCAAGGGGGTCAGTTTCCCGAGCAGTGGATATTTGGGAGCACCACATCACGGCTGCCTGGCAGTGGCCGACATAGATCACGTGATGGAAGCTATCAGACGCGGGGGGGGGGGGGTGGAAAGGAAGAAGATGGCAGGCTCAGCCTTGGGGGACAATAGGAGTTGGGGGGGGGGGCTCGGTGTGGCAGCCAAGAGGACAGTTAGGGGAGAACGCCTGTCTCTCGCGTCGTGAGAGTGCATTGTTTTACCGAGGAATGGCGTCCTGTAAGCAGGAAGTGTCCTATGTTTTCATGTACTGGATGTAATCATCTGTGTTATTAAACGTTTGCCCAGTACCAGTGTTGGTAGTCCACTCACTCCTGATTCCGTGTATGTTCGAGACACTTTATTTTTGATTCAACTGTCAGCGCACTGATAAGCAAGTAGTGGCTGGTGGCCAGGAGAGACGACCACAACAGCTCTAATAAAAATATTCACAGAAAACTTTAAAAAAATCTGGGATATTACATTTTGTCAAGCTGAAATATGTGGAAGTGAAAGGGTAAAGCATTTTGCATTATTATTAGAAATGCAAAACTTTGTCTTTTTACTCATCGTCATCTTCTCTTTATCTATGGCACCCTTTCTCCCTATTAATCTCTATAATATAAAGTCTACAGTACTCGACTATTTTTTTTTCATTTTAGATGTCAAGATAATCAAGTTAATTTAAGTTTAACTTTGGGTTTTTTCCTTCTGAATGATGCTTTTTGCACACAATTAGTTAAATAGCCAGGTCGCAAGGGCTCTGAGAAGTTTGAGAACTCTTCCTGGCAATCTTTCGAAGATTCCCACTGGACAGCTGTTAGGGGATATATGGAATCATCCAGTGTCTTCTTTAAAGTTCACAGGATATGCTCTTGCCCACAGAGCCATGGCTTTATGTCCCATCATATGGACGGTGGCCTTTCTAAGCCCATTGGTGGTACCTTTCTCCTGAGAGCAGGGTGGAGATTTAGCATAGATAAATCTAAATGCTAGCATAGATGGTACTCAAACCTGGGGAGCAAAACGCAGGTTAACTAGAAATATGCATAATCACACACACACATATATATATGCAACAAATGTTGCATTTTCTTATTACCTGATTAAACAGGCTATATCTGATTATAACATTCAACTGAATATAAAAACAGAAAATATACGAGAGGACTTTACCTGACTGTGCCTGTGGCAAAGGTGATATAGATGATGAGGATGTAGACACTGGTGACAAAGGCTGTAAAAGAAGATCGGATGACCATCATGAGCGAAATGGTTTGTTGTTCAGCAAATGTATATACAGCCCAGAGTGTGGCACAAAACGTGCCCCATCTCTGCCAGTCTTCTCGCAGTTTCGTACCCCTAAATAGAAGAAAGATTAATTGAATAAATTGCATATACTAATTGTATCTCATTAAAGCCTAATTTTTCTGAAAGTAAATCTCATTTTTTTTTGGTCCCAACACTTAAATACACAATTAAAAAGACCTTCTTGCTCAGAAATTAATTAAAAATAATTTAAAATTCTCTGTAATTGAACAATAAAATATTAAAGTTTATCCTTCAAATTATTTGCATGTTAAAAGTTCTTAGGAGAAAACTCAAGCTTTTCGGAGCAAGGATTCTCCTAAAAACTTTTAACAATCAAATAGTTTGAAGGATAAATTTAAAATTTTATTGCTCAATGACAGAGAATTTTAAATTATTTTTAAATAGTCCCAACACTTTATGGACATATGGATATATTTCTGTAAGGAAGCTTATTTCTATTCTTGCTATACTGTATTACTTCTATATTTAAGGATGAAGAGCTAATGGAGCACGATTGTGGAAAGAATAAAATTTTCCATAATATCCTTTTTTCCCACTGAAATAATTAAGTACAGTACTATGCGAATTAGTTGGGACAAGCGAAGCCTGGAGAACCTCTTCGACCGGCCACATCCAGCAATCCCCCAAACACCCACCTAAGGTTATGTTTTGGGGATGTTTCACAGCTTCCGGGCCACAGACGCTTCACCCATTGAAGCAATGATGGACAGCAAAAAGTACATAGGCGTTCTGGAGGCAAAAATGGTCCCAACACTGCAGAAGCTGTTTCCTAACGGCGATGGGGTATTTCAACAGGATCTGGCTCCATGCCACAATTCTAAGCTTGCTAAGAGCTTCTGTACCCAGCAACATTTGAAGGTATAGGAGTAGCCAGGAAATTCACCCAATCTAAACCCCATTGAAAATTTGTGGGCCATTATTAAAGCGCGCATATCTAAGATGGATTCCACGACGAAAATCAAAATGATGGAAAGTGTTATGAAAGTGTGGTACCACGACCCTGAAGTGAAGGAGATGTGTGGAAATCTAGTGGCATCAATGGTTGAGAGGGTGAAAAAAGTAATTAAAGTTAAAGAGGGTCACATTCACTATTAACTACACTATTAAACCAATAAATATTTCAGTTGTGTCTTTGTTACTGCATTATCCTATTGTCCCAACTAATTTGCACAGTACTGTAACAAAAGTAATTGTGTGTTTAACATATCAAGTAACTCAAAGTTTCTTTATTGTGGCAACAAGGAGGTGTCTTTCGTGTATGATGGCGCTAGTATTGTAATGTCTTAAATGCCAAATTTCCAAATCATTGGATTCGTAGATGGACCGATCTTGTGACTCTCTCTCTGAGAAGTCCCGATGTGACACCACTGGACTTATTTCTTTGGGAGGGAGTCTGTGTCCCATCTATGACAGTCTTTTCCCAGTATATATATGTATTGAAATCCTAGTTTATTCTGAAAAAATTCGCATTTTGCAGAATTTAAAGGAAAGAATCACTGCAGCTGTTGCAAGTGTTACACCAGATGTGTTGAGTCGAGTATGGACAGAAATTGAATATCATACGCTCACATTGAAGTCTGTTGAACACTTGTTTAAAAATATCTCGATTCCGACAAAATATCGTTGAAGGATGCATGTTTATGGAACCACAGAGTTTTATATATATTAGAGGCAGAACTCGCATGGATCAGTAAAGAGCTAGTGTCATGATCGCATAGTTGGACAAAAACTTCGGAAACAGCTCAAGTAACTGTATCTGTTTAATTCCCTATACATGTTACGAAGGCTTCATATGAATATATTTTTTTCGCGAATAAAACCCGAAGATATCATGCTAATTACTATATAGGTACTTCTTAAGCATATTTAACAGTTGAAAACTTTTTAACAATCATTTTCCTAGCACTTTTGCATGACGATAGTCAAAACCGATCTTTTGATCAGCTTCCTAGCCTAGGAATCGATCATAACGGATTGTCTATGAAATAAAAGTTTGAGGTGAGAAGTAACAGGTCGTATAAAAATTTTCACTATTTCTCACACCTACCCAAACAAAAAGTATTGGATAATTTTAATTGGTTTTATATGTTCCATATGCGGCTGCATACTGTAAATAGTTGTATGCGAAATGAAAGATTATGTTATGGATATTGTCATAGGATGAGAGGAAATATGTTTTATATCCTTTCTTTTTCTCCTCAGTCTACATATATAGAGGTAAATCCACAATTCAACTGCCCACACATTTTTAAACAATGTGATGCCCCAGCGTTCACTGTTGCTTTACCTTAACCAGTTTTGTTTAATTTACGTTATATTTATCATTTTGGGGATTTTTTATTTCCTTTTTGGCATCACAGCGCTCATTTCCAATAGTTGTGAGTTGCGCACGTGCAACTCTGATCTTCCGACTTCACCCGCTAAAACGCGTGCACGACACGCCTCCTCTTGCGTCATAGCTTGCGTCGTTCATCACTTTATGTTAATGTCTTTCCCGGCGTGCAACTTGACACGTGTCCGGCTCTTGTTTTTTAAAACCGGTGACCTGCGAGTCACAGAAGCACATGGTGCATTAGAGCACTAAGCAGTGAAAGAGAGCACAGTGTGTGCAGGAGGAAAGTGCGTTTTAGCACAGTGAGTTTGATGTGTCTTCTTCATTGATGTCTTGGTGAGTTGAACTATTTTGGAAATAAATCTGTTTGTTATTTTAAACCTTTTGAGTCTTTACAGTTTTTTCTCTTGAGCAACGCGAATTTAGATTTATATTATTTATATTTTTTTGACAATCGATTTTGATTCTATTTACTGATTAACGCTCGCTGGCATTTTGAACCCTACTTTAAACTTAATCTACTTTTTTTGGCAATCTGTTAATTATTGCCTGGCGCCCGTATCAGCTATCCGGAGCATAAAACTAATTGGATCAGAAAAAGGGTCCAACACTAAAGCTTTGGGTTGGGTTGTTTTACCTCTGAGCGGCATTTTTTGCACACCATGGGCTAAAAAGGCAAGGTCACATGGACCCTGAAGGCTCAGAGAAGGTTGGGGGAGGGGACCCACTGGAATAGCTGTTGGGAGACAGAAGGTAGCCTCCCGTCAAGGCCATCCAGCATGTTCTTTAACGTGCACAGGGTATGGCTCTCCTGTACACAGGGCCACGGCTTAACGTCCCATCCGACGGACGGCGGCCTTTCCAAGCCCATCGGTGTCCCCTACTGACCGTGGGCAGGGCGGGGAATTTTGCGGAGATAAATCTCAACGCTGACCCAACTGGGACTTGAACCTGGGAACTGCAGATTATGATCCTGTCATGCTACTGACTGAGCCAACCCTGCCACTTAAGAAAAAACGCATTATTGGAAAGGCCTCAATTAGAAAAAAACTAATAGCAAAAACAAGGTACTGAATATAAATAATAGCAGTAAAGTGATTACATAGTAGAGAGTCCAACTAATTTATTAAGGAATTTCAACTGTCATATTAATGGGAATTTTATTCATTATATTTCAGTGTTATGTCAATGGAATAATTTGGAACTTGTAAAGGATGCTTTGTATCGAAAAATGCTGCTGAAGATAGATTTTATTGGGATCTTTAATCTATCTAAATATCAATTTTCAACAATATTCGTTCAAAATTCAAGGTAGCTGGAATTATGAGGTTAATTCTTTAATGTCATTACTGTTGGTAAATATTCCACTTTCCCTAACTCTTAAATACTGAGCGAATATTTTTTAAAATATACAATCAGATTTTATTGAGACCTTTACCTTCAGCAAATATTTTCCCATAAAAAAGTGAATTTTACAGCTTAGAGTTTCCAAATTAGTTTCCCTTGATATAATCTGAAAATTTCCTAATAAATTTGTATATTTATTCTGTATATATGCAGAAGCTGAAAAAGATGTCAGTTTCATTAGGTAGTAAATGGAAAATGTAAAAACTTTTTCCTGCAGATATATAAATGTATATGTGATAAATACAATGTAATACTTCTTTACATCATTGATAATTAACACCAAAAACTAAGTAATAAATAATATTTTTATGCGTATTTTATGTGAAAGATATTTAACTTGAGTATTGAAAAATTTGGAACTAATTCTGTAAGTTCACATATAAAAATACCAATAGCAATTTTCAATCACGTTTTTAAACTTCAGCAAATCAGAAGCAGGCAGTTAAAATTTACAGAAATTGTAAAACTGCATTTGTAAATTTAGCTTTTATTTCTGTAAATATTTTTTATTTATGGAGGCATTCAAATATTATTTTAGCATATCTGTAAATAACAGTGTTGTCAACTGAATATTATAAAGTATCGCAATATAGTGCATTTGCACGAAAAAAATATGTATTTTCTTCTGGCAAATTTTTGTCAATTGACATATACATGAACTTTATTGATAAATCTCTCGTAATGTAACAGTTTTGAAATGGATGCTACCTAGTTTAATGTTTTGTTGGCATCCACAACTTAATTTTATTCTTCTTCACAAGTTTCATGTTCATTAACCATTGCTCTAATACTGGCGGGTTAATAGGAAATCTATAATCATTAAAACAATTTACAATTATTTGTGATATATAAATTAAAACTGTAAACAAAGTTTTACAGTAGAATAACTCTAATCATGAACTATAAATTATTTTGACTTAAAACAAATGACAAACTCCGTCTACGATGAAAGCTTTAAAAAATATTTTAGGGCATATTATTCAGGAAAAAGTAGAATGCAACCATTAGGAGAGTAAATAAGTAATTTAAAACTTAGCTTAAAAATTAATGCTAAAATTAGAAACTTTAGTGTCTGTAATCTGTGTTTTGTTTAAGAAGTTTTAAAACTTTTGTGTGGTAGAGAAGGGAGATAGGAAGCATAACTTTTTCAATGTGTGCCATCTGTACACAATTTAACTGTCAACAGATTTTGATCAGTGAAATCAATAATGAGATAATCGAAGGTCAGTTAATCGAGGTTACACTGTATCTCAATAACCTGCCCCCCCCCCCCCCAACCTAAAATGCTTTTTTTTGGCTACACCCCTGCTTCACAGTACAGTACCAAATGAATTATAATTCTGCATGGTGGTTGAGGGAGTTGACGTGTTTGAGCCCAATCGTCAGGAGAATCCCGATTTTGAGCAATTAGAAATATATTTAAATCCGCAATGGAAGGGAGGCTTACCCATTGCAGAAGTAAAAGGATAAAAAGTAAAACAATCTTCAACAACCTCAGTTGAAAGGAAAACACATTTACTAGAATGACTACACTACCTATAGTCTCAAGCTTTGGTTATTTCATAACTTCGATATTAAGGTTTACTTCAAAGTGAAACTTTTTTGCACGTAATGGGCTAAATGGCCAGGTTACAAGGGCTCAGAGAATGTTAGGGGAAAGGACCCACCAGACAACTGTTAGACAGATGGTAGCCTCGAGTCAAGGCATTCCAACGTGTTCTTCAATCTGCACAGCAAGCACGTATGCAGGATTTAGTTTTGGAGGGGGGGGGGTTGTTTTATCTCTGAACAGCACTTTTTTTGCACACCATGGGCGAAATGGCCAGGTCACATGGACCCGAAGGCTCAGAGAAGATTGGGGGAGGGGACACACTGAATCAGCTGTTGGGAGACAGATGGTAGCCTCTCGTCAAGGCCATCCAGTGTGTTCTTTAATGAGCACACAAGGTATGGCTCTCCCTCACACGGGGCTATGGCTTAAAGTCCCATCCAACAGCCGGCGACCTTTACAAGCCCATTGGTGTCCCCTACTGACTGTGGGCAGGGCGGGGAATTTTGCAGAGATAAATCTCAACGCTGATCCAGCTGGGACTCGAACCTGGGAACTTCAGATTACGAGCCTGGTGCACTACCGACTGAGCTCCCCCTCCCCCCCCCCTTCCGAGGGGAGGAGGGAGGGTCTAAAAATAAGATGAGTAGGGTTTCCCAATTTCTAAAATATTCCACCAAACAGGAAAGGTTAAAATGATATTCTATGTGGAATGAGATTTATATAGTTTTTAATCCATTTTTAGTGTCTAATATAAAATATCATCATCATCATCCTCAAGCAGCCATGGGCTATGGAGGTCCAACTAGACTATGCAGTTTAATTCTCCAATCATATCTGTCCTGAGCTACATCTGCTGCATCCGGCCACTGCACACCAATAATAACAAGGTCCTGTTTGACACTGTCTGCCCACTGCATCCTAGGTCTCCCCCTCTTTCTGAGGCCTCTAGGCACACTGTTCATAACCCTATTCGCCAATCTATAATTATCCATACGGGCAACATGGCCAAACCAGCGGAGTCTCTCTCTGCACAATATGCTGCTTAAAGGAGGTTGCAGACTCCTTTGCCTAATCTCATCATTAGTTACAAAGTTAAACTACCTAATACCCAAGATACTATGTAAGCATATAGAATCAAAAGCATCTAGTTTCCTGTTATCTTGTTTACACAGCATCCAAGTGTCACTACCATAACTAACCCTAGAAAGAACTAAGCTATTATACAGTCTAATTTTAGTCTTTAGGTGTATACGCCTATTTCTTCACACTCTCCATAGATTCTTAAAAGTTCCGGCAGCAATCCCTGTTTCGTCTGTTAATCACATGCCGCACATCACCATTATCGAATGAAAATAATGTGTTATGGGGCCATATAGCTCCCAAGATAATTAAACTGTGACACCTGTTCAAGACTGCATCCATTGAGATTAACTGAATCACAACCTGCCTGACCAATTTTCATCACTTTAGTTTTCTCTCTGTTTATAACAAAACCTACTCTACTATCAGTCTCATCAACACCTCGAATGAAAGAGTTCATCTCATCAACATCATTTGCTAAAAGGGTTAAATCATCAGCAAAATCTAAATCAGAAATTTTAGTATCTCCGGACCATTTAAGGACAAAATCTTTCCCTTGCAATGAATTTCGCATAATGTAATCAATAGCCAAACTAAGGAGAAAAGGAGACAAAATGCACCCTTGTCGAACACCAGAAGTAATGCTAAACCAATTGCTACAAGACTTACCAACTCTCACACATGACTCACTGTTATTATAGAGAGCTTTAATTATGTTAACTAACTTGTCAGGTATACCATATGATCTCACAATCAGTCAATTATGACGATCAGCAGAGTCGAAAGCCTTTTTGAAATCAACAAAGCTAGCAACCAAAGGTTTCTAAACATTTCTCAAGAATCTGCCTAAGTAAAAAAATCTGATCCACACATCCCCTGCCACTTCTGAATCCACATAGCTCATCACGCAATTGACTGTCAACCAGATTTTTAATTCTATTAAGCACAATCATGGAAAGAACTTTACCTGGAACAGAGAGTAGGCTGATACCCCTATAATTATCACAAGAACTGCGATCACATTTTTTGAAAATAGGGATAACCAATAGCTCTGGTAAAATCTTTAGAAACCATGCCTTTATCATAAAAGATATTCAAAATTTCAGTCATCCAAGTGGTAACAAACATTCACAGTTCTAAGCATTTACGTAGTAATTTAATCTACCCCTAGGGATTTGTGAAGTTTAAGTTTAGAAATAGCCAAAATAACTTCAGATTGTGTTATGGGGCCAACATTAAAGCCACCAATGCATCTATCATTGGAAACAATGGGAGTAGAACTAACCACATTGTTTAGGACATCACTGAAATGCTCAGCCCACCTAGCCATGAGAGAATCCTCACCTTCTATAACCTTACCTTGCTTATCCTTCAATCCTTGTATGCCTGTCCGTTTTCTACCACATAAAACATTAACTATCTGGTATAGCTCTCTGCTGTTGTGCTGTCTAACTGCTTCCTCGGCTTTGTCAGCCAAGCCATCAAGCCAAAGATTCTTATCAGCAGCTAACTAATCATTTACACGTTTATTAAGCTCTCTGTAATCCTTTCTATTAGGACTAGTAGGATACTGATTAAGGACATTCCTGCAGTTCCTTCTTTCTGAAATAAGCTGAAGTGCTTTATCACTCAAATAATTCTGTCTCCTCTGCTCCTTTTTTTTTCTATAAGAATACTGTTAGTTTCCAAAAAAGCCTGTTTAAAATGGACCCATTCTTCCTCAACTTTAGTAAGCAAACCATGACTGTCATAGTGACTAAGCAACCTATCATGGTAAGCTTTAGCTATAACTGGGTCTTTCACAGCTTCAGTATTAAAGGTAAATTATTTAACCCTAGCACAACACTTTTTAAGTTTATGTTGCAAGACTCTTTTAACAAGGTAATGGTCATATCCAATTTCAGCTCCCTTATATGACCTGGTATTCCTAAAAGAACTATCCCATTTGCTGTTAATTAATATATAATCAATCATATTCTTATGCAGCCCATCAGGTGAAACCCACGTGTACTTATGTATGTCGTGGTGTTTGTAATAAGTGTTAGTTATTCTGAAAAAATTGATTTTACTTACCTGTAGGAGACGTTTCCCATTTCCATTGCAGCTACCAATATCAAAAGGGCCTATCACCCCTCCCAAAGGTCAGAGTCAGTACCAACTTTGGCATTGAAGTCACCTAGAACAAGGGTAATATCTCCTTTTCTGACAGAATTCAAAATATCCTGAAGTTGTCCATAAAACCTATCCTTCTCATCCTCAGTGGGGGCATAACAGCAGATAACATTCAAGTCTTTAATGCTTCTCTGAAATTTTGCTGTAAGAAACCTTTCATTAATGCACTCATATCCTAGAAGAGCATCACTAGCATGTCTGCTGAGCAGCAGACCCACGCCTTTGTGATGCTTTCCATCCTCCCTCCCTGTAAAGAGAAATTTAAAGTTATTTTTAGTATCTCATCTGTACCTGTCCATCTGGTCTCTTGCAAGCCTGATATATCTAAGTTATAGCACTGGATTTCCTGCGTGAGGACATCAAAAGAATAATCTCTATATAATGTCCTCACGTTCCACATTCCTGCAGAGAGAAAATGATTAGTAGGATTTTTAAAGAAACTGGGTTTATTGAGATAGGTAGGGCCAACAATATCAAACAGCCCCCTGATCGCAGGCATGGGGCAAAGACCTGTTCCTCCTCTTCTAAAGGCTGAAGTCACCGATGATGGTAGGAACTTCAGGCACCACCTTTTCAAGTGGACTTTTTCAAGAGCCATGTGGCCTGCCTGAGACACATTACTCCAGTTTAGGCTTGACGATGCCCAACTAGCTAAGTAAGGTTCATGTACCTGCGATGGCCTCTGATTAGGATTATCCACCAGCTGATATAAGGTATCCCATTCCTCTGTTCACTTAAGGCTGGCAACTCAGAAGCAAACAGAAAAATGGGGCTAAAATAGAATTATAAAAGATGAACTGTTTTGGATTTCAAAGCAGGGAGAGCAGTTTGAGATTTGGTATAATAGGATTTTTGAAGGGGGAGGTGGGGCAATCCTCCTGATCTCCTCTGTGGGTACGTTCCT
This sequence comes from Ryuthela nishihirai, assembly GCA_038380435.1. Taxonomy (NCBI): domain Eukaryota; kingdom Metazoa; phylum Arthropoda; class Arachnida; order Araneae; family Heptathelidae; genus Ryuthela; species Ryuthela nishihirai. The sequence goes on along the minus strand of JAWZYU010000015.1, from coordinate 43,249,102 downwards.
GTTGCACAGGATATGACTCTCCTGCATGCAGGGCCAAGGCTTTATGTTCCATCTTATGGATGGTGGCCTTTCCTTTCTGACTGAGGGAAGGATGGAATTTAGTGGATATAAATCTCGACACTGCCACAGATGAGGTTCAAACCTGGGAACTATAGATTTCAATCCTGGTGCTGCACCAACCGAGCAAACCCCTATCGAGTATGTGAAGAGTAATTTTGTTATTCGACTCTCCATATCGAGTTGTTTGCACATAAAATAACCAAAACATGATTACACTGTTCAATATATATTGGGAATTACAGTACATAAAGTAACTAGAAGTGCTAAATAACGTCGAATATTCATTAATCAATTCATTTGGTGATTTATGCATTACATCCAGGTAATTACATTAGCATATTTATAGTTAACTGTAATTACTTCTAGAGGAGATAGAAACTTACGCATAAATGATTGTCCCTGCAGCCCAGACAGCCATCACACTCAATGGAAAACTGTATAGGATATTTGTAATGATGAATAAAGGTCCTCGATAGATGCCTTCTCTAGATTCCTGGTAATAGCGATTCCTCTGAGATGCATCTGGAAATCGTAATAATATACAATTAGAATATGTTCATAAAAATTTTATATTTTCCTCTCTAATATCAATCTGGATCCGACATTTCATTCCAATTCTAGCCAGAGTCAATATTTCTACCCTAAATAAAATGGGTTCAACTTTACTCTTAAGTTGCAGAATGAGATTAGGGAAAGGGACCCACTGAACAGCTCTTAGGAGACAGATGGGTCAAGGCCATCCAGAATGCCCAGGGTATGGCTCCCACATATGATCCTGGTGCTGCACCAACCGAGCAAACTCCTATCTAGTATGCGAAGAGTAATTTTGTTATTTGACTCTCCATATCGAGTTGTTTGCATGCACATAAACCACATGGCCAGGGCTTTGTGTCATCCAATGGACTGTGGCCTTTCCATGCCCATCAGTGTCCCCTGCTGATCGGAGGTAGGTAGTTTTGCAAAGATAAATTTCAATGCTGGCCAATGTGGGACTACAGATTATCAACCTGGTGTGCTCCAGACTTAGCCAACCACAACCCGCTTTTTATCAGGAACAGATTAAGGATGTCTGATGTAAATTGGGAAGGGGGAGAACTTTCCAAGGTAATGTCTCAGGTTTTTTTTTATGACTGATCATATGACAAACCATTTTCTAGAAGCAGAGAGAATTTAAATGGTCAAAAATATTCGGCATTAACTGGATCCAGGTCTGTATTGTAATTTTGGGACTGAAGCAGAAAGCTCGTTGTAGATAGGTGTCTCTGTTGACCTGTTGGGGCTAGGCTCTTTTGTAACTGAAAGTTGTGTCAGGATGTTGCTTCTATCTAGGTGGCCAATAAAAACTCAGATTTTATGTATGTACACTTTGTCTATTTACACAATATTTACAATTTATGGTATATGCAACAAATTAGTGACTGCCCACCCAGTACAGTCACTTGCTACATTAACAGCAGGCTGCAAGGAGCATCAGTGGTCCCATTTCTAGATTCAAGAACAAAATGGCTAAATCAAACCTCAGGCAATCTGCCTGACATGCAGAAGTTCTTGTTGTCAGAATGCAACTCTTTTAGTTGAAAACTGTTCTCCCATTTGACAAAAGAGTCAGATTTGGTCATATGATGCTTTCTTTGAGGATTTTAGAGTATCTTGGCAAATGGAATGTAGCTGACCAAGTTCTTACACCCATCCTTCATCCAGCCTACCTAATCAATCACTTTTCATCAACCCACAAATATGATCAATGCCCACGAAAAGGTTTTGTTTCTCAGTCTTCTTTCTACTCTATTATAAATGTTACAAATATTGTGAAACATGAGGAGGCTATAAAATTTAATGATATACACTTAATGATGAACACTCCATACTAGCTGTACATGATCGATTCAGTTGGTTGGTAGTTTGGGGTTAAGTGGCATGATGGCAGCTAAGGCATGTTGTGCGAGATCGAATCAGTGTTTAGCATTTCATCCAGAATGTTTTAACCTTCCAAACTCTTTGTGCATAATTAGTTTTATGAAATAACCATTATTACAAACTTTTAATATGTTATTTCAAAAGTTTGTACAAGCAATATGAACATAGATAAATGATTTCTAACTCGGGTGAAAAAAGAGAAACTAATGTTCTCAAAATCACTCAAAATGAAAAGTATAAATTTTTTTTGTCTTATTTAGATCCTAGTAACACATTAACCACCCTCAATTTTATTTTTATTTCTATAAAAATAATTCAGGGCCGAATGGGTTAAATTAACATCATACAGAAGGATATGACATTGATAACCTTTTATGCATCTTATTTTGACAAATGTGCTATTTGAGTAGTAGGCAGACAACCTAGGCCATCCCAGGGCATGAAAATTCCCCATGGTCGAGACGTTTCAAGTCGTGGGATAGTCTAGGTTGTCTCCACTACTTATGTGGTAGTTATCCAAAATGCTTGCATTTAATTAATAATTTTTTTTCACTTACTAAAGATTTAAAAAATTGAGACATAGCACACCTAGTTTTTTTATTGAATTGCTTCAAGTTACATGGAAAAAATTTAATTTGTGGTTTATTAAAAAAGTTACATAGTGACATGAAAGATAACAGCAATGATATGGGATAATATTGTTTGTGAATGAATCTACTTACAGGAAACGGCAGTGATTGCTGCAGACAGGAAGGACACTCCCACCAGGCAGTTAAAAATAAGTCCATTTCTGGTGAGGAAACTGTGCTGATAATCTTTGAGAGGGAAATAGAACAAGAAGAGCAAAGTGAAGAATAAAGGAAGAAGAAGGAGTCGTAGGAACATCTCCCGGAATGCTCTCGAATTGCAATTGAAGAGCAGAGAGAATCGCCTCCTGAAAGGAAACAAAGATAATTTTACTTATGATAATGTTACGACAGATGAACGAGCAACAGCGACTTCATGACAACGTGACTTGAACACTTGTGGGTGCTTCTAAGTGAGATCCAATTTAGCCAGCGAATTAGAACTGAGAACGATTCGGAAGAATAAAAAAAGATAGTAGTGCAGTGTGTAAAAGTTGTGAGATCTGAAAGGACGTTCAGATGGTCGGATTCAGTGCGCGTTAAGTGAAAATAATTAGTATATTTATTAGTGTGTGTGTGTGTGGGTGTTTGTTTTCTATTGTTAGTAACAAAAGTTTAGTGAACTAGCACAGGACGAGAGTTTGTTAATGTCTGAAGGTATTCAAGTGACATGGTAAACAAAGTGAAGAGGTAGTATTTTAGTACAACAGACAAAGCTGATATTGTATGCTCTGTACAAAAAGGTTAATGACTTATGTATGATAGTAGTTAATTTGTTTATAAAATACTTCATGTTTTTTTAACAATTTGCATTGTATTGTAATTGGTTTGAAAATATAGTTATTAGTACTCACGCCCAGTGCCTATCCATTTTAAAAATTCGCAACAATACATTTAAATCCTGAGACAAATGTTTTATTACCAGCCTCTATTCAGACATACTGTCTTCAGCAAAGCACCTAAGAAACATGCACTTTATGACAGTAGAGTGTGTATGAGAAAAGTTAAATATCAGCTGAACGTAAAATGGTGGTAAAAAAAAATTCAGTGTTGGCATAATTGTTTTTTTTTATTTCTGGTAAAGTGTATTATTGTGTGCAACAGAATAATAAATGGGTTAAAAACAAATTAATGCATAAAAAATTTCGCTCCTAAGTTTTAACCTTGATTTATAATTCCAAAATGTTTGGTGAAGGAGATGGTTTTTTGGTTGTTTTACCTCTGAGCGGCACTTTTTTGCACACCATGGGCTAAATGGCCAGGTCATATGAACCCCGAAGGCTCAGAGAAGGTTGGGGGAGGGGACCCACTGGAACAGCTGTTGGGAGACAGATGGTAGCCTCCCGTCAAGGCCATCCAGCGTGTTCTTTAACGTGCACAGGATATGGCTCTCCCGCACACGGGACCACGGCTTAACGTCCCATCCGACAGACGGCGGCCTTTCCAAGCCCATCGGTGTCCCCTACTGACCGTGGGCAGGGCGGGGAATTTTGCGGAGATAAATCTCAATGCTGACCCAGCTGGGACTCGAATCTGGGAACTACAGATTACGAGCCTGGCACGCTACCGACTGAGCCACCCCGCCCCTTGGTGAAGGAGATTACGACCTGGAAGCACTCCTATGGTAAGGTGCCAGACTCATAATCTGCAGTTCATTGGTTCGAGTTCCACTTGTGCCAGTGTCGAGATTTATCTGCGCTAACCAACACCCTGCCCTCAATAAGTGGACACCAATGAGCTCGGAAAGGCTGCAGTCCATCAGATGGGATGAAGCCACTGCCCAGTGTGCAAGAGAGCTATATACTGATATGTAAAGAACATGTTGGATGGCCTTGACAGGAGGCTACCTTCTGTCTCCCAACAGCTGTCCAGTGATCCCATTGTGTGCAAAAGAAATGTCTCTGAAAAGTAAAACAACCCATTGGTCTGTTTGTATGACCTGCTTCAAGTCGGATAATAAACAACGTATTAATAGCTGACCTAGTTTCATTTTATTATAGTGAATATTTAAAACAGATCAGACTATTTATTAAAGTGAGTAAAGCTTACAGGAATTAATCAAATGAACATCCCAATGTTTTTTGAAGTAACTTTATTCGCAAAAACATGTATTCGTTAAATAGTTAAACTAAGCTAAACTATAAATATTGCATTTTGCAAACGCGATTTTAAAGGAACTGAACCAAACAAATGCGTCTTCGTAAGTAAAATGCTACTTATTTTATCAAGGCTTAGAGGGAGAGAGGAAACTTTTAAAAGCTTTCCATTAAGTGCAGACTAATGAGTCTAAGAATATGGTAATTTTTAACATCAACCACTGCTTTAAAAATGAACATTACCATGTTTTATTCTCTGCTACGATTAAAGAAAAATTAATAAGCTAAAGTTATGATTCGTTGTTAATCACTTGCCAGTCATATTGCAGAAAGATTCCATGATACCAGGGCCGGATCTAGGGGGGCGGGGTGAACAAAAGAGACTGCTCCTTTAAGATTGATAGTAGCCGAAACAGAAGCGAAAAAATATTGTTTTAATAAAAAGGGGTATTAAAAAATATGGGTAATGTATATTAAAAATATATAAATTGAAAAATTTCGTGAAAAATATGGGTCAAGACTTCTAAATGTTGAGAGAATATGTTTAAAATGGAACGGCATTTTGGTTCATTCTAATTCGATCTTGCCCATTTTTTTTATATAAATCCGGGTTTCAACGTTACTAACACATTAAATGAAACTAACAAACTATACTAACACTTCAATGAAAGGATGTGGAGGGTATTTTCTTGTTGGTTATAAATATTTATTGAATGACAATTATATTGTTAAATCTTTTCAACTCAGTAGTGAAGCCATGATTAGACAAGATTTTTGATAGCGAGGATGAAGGAGAGGGAAAATAATAGTATCTTAAAAGTAGTAATTCTCAAAGGGAAGGATTAAACCTCAGATTTCATCTTGGCCTCAAGCTGCGCCACCTTTTCGGGATAGGAAAATAAGATTGTTGTTCTTGTATTATTGCTACTTTCTAGTGTTATTTTCTTCGCTAGTTCCTAATGGCATAACAACTGAAGAGACAGACTGTGCAATTGAAGCTTCGACATTTTTTATTGGCCAATGAACAATCGATCAAGCTGTCAAAACAACCAGCATAATCTGTTCCTCCATTTACCATCATGCACTGCGGGGTTTTACTTTTAATATATATATTCTAATATGAACGGCACTATAGAATAGTTTTCTGAGTACTGCAGCCCCCACCCACTTTAGCACAGATTCAATACAACTAATTCTACCAAACATATCGAGAGATTTTGGAACTCTTGGTTCCTCAGATATTCAAATGAAGAGTCCTAAATTTCGTAGGCGGGTTCCTTCTTTCAGACTGTTTTTTGGTTGTTTCTAATTTTTAGGTTAAAACAGGTTCCTGCCAGCAATGGGACATCTAATTTAATAATACTTTTGGGAACGTGGGGCAATGGCAGGTGATTTAATGTTATGACTTGCATTCACAATTAGGAAGCAAAAAATGGATTTGGTAGCAACTTTAGTTTCCTGCAGGAATAGCATGGGAAATATTTTTGCTTGTAGCAAGTCCCCTTTTCAGAATTTCGACTTCAAACACTGCACCTTCGGCTACAACCGGAAACTGAAATATTTAAACCTCTATCACGATTTTCTGGATGTATTATGGCTGCCATAGACACACAAAACAGACATCTATTATTAAATATTTAAAAAACAAAATCAATGATTAAGGTGGATCTTTTCAGAACAAAGCATGTCAGAACAAAGCATGTTTGATTTCAAACATCTTAAATTTGCTAAAGAGAGGGTTATGAAAATTTAATTCTTGTGATAGAATTGCTTAAATCCCTACATGGCTAAGAAATTAAAATACTGCATCGCACCACCCTAAGGATAAGACAAATGGAAAATTGCAATATTAACTTTAGAATCAAATGTAGACTGTTTCCTTACCTCATCAACGTTCCAAATATTTGCCATGCAGATGGTTGTCCATAGGCTGTCAGAGGCAGTTTGTATCGTCCATCTTTCTGCTCCAGCACATCTGTGGTTGGCAAATAGTACTTCCTGTATTGAGCTCCTTCAACTTTGAATTTTTCCACCAAAGCAGAGATCTGGGTGCTAGACTCAATGAATCTCTCTCGTGTTCGACGATCAACAGTAGACAGACACACTAGAATTTAAAAAAAAAAATACTAAATGATATGATAATTAATATGAAGGTTATCTCAATCATTAGTGCATCAGGCCAAAATCAGATGCTTCCATGTTCGAATTCTTACTGTGCTTGGATTGAGGTTTTTTCCAAAAGCCCCTGATCTGCTTTTGTTGAAAGAGGGAGCATTGAAGAACTGGGAAGTCCACCCATTAGAAGGGCATTAAAAATGTGCAGAAAGCCACACTTGTGCCAAAAGTAAAAAAAAAAAAAAAAAAAAAAAAACTTGTGCCAAAGATCCCAAAAGGTTGAAAGTGGATTGGGGGGGGGGGGGGGGGGTAAAAAGTTGAAAGTGGATCTGACATCTCTCAAACTGTGAGAGGCCCTGAGAACACTTATCAGTCTTTGGGTGGCAACATTTGATATGAAGCAATAGAACTTGCATTTGTGACAATCTTAAAAGATATTTAATTTCAATATTTATGGTCCTTTTCATACTTACTAAATTATAGAAAGTTTACCTCTTGTAAGACTATTTCAAGTGTCAGTTCCATTAGTTCACAAAATTTGTCTCTATCTCTAAAAAATGTTTCCAAATTAAATTCAGGTAATTTATTTTTGTAATGTGTTATTTGTTTTGACGTTTTTTTTTAATATGTAGTCGCCTTCAAGAATATTGGTAACAACAAATTCATTCATCACATGAATAAAGATTTATTAATGGAATCGATTAAATCCTACTTACAATAATACATGAGAGGATTCTCCAATTCTGGACAAGGGAATCCAATGCTGCCAAAGTAATCTAGAAGCATCCTTGTGCTACCTAAAACAAGAAAATCCCAATTAAAACATTTGTCTTTTAACTTAGATTTAAGAGAAGAAAAAAAAAAAAAACCAGGGGAGAAATAATAGGTACATTAAAGGATAAATATCTCAGATTTAAAAACAATAATAAATATAGATGTGAAGAGCATATTAAATATTTAATAAATGGGTACAAATTTAATATGATAACTAGCTATTAATTAGCCAATAACGCACGTGTTTGGCAAGAAAATTTGCTTTTAGTAAAATTGGTTATTTGGGGTTTCATGGTGCATTAGCAACTAAGGCTCTAATAGATAAATTAGCACACCAGCAACTAAGGCGGAGATAGGTCTCACCGCTAGTTCAGGTGTGACTCGAACCTGAGAACTGCAGATTATGAACCTGGCAGTCTCCTTGATGATTTCAAATTTATATTAAGACAATATTTAATATAATTTACATGCTAGTGTTTTCTACTAGTATCAAAATTTTGGTTCCTAAATGAGCGATAATCTAATACCAAAATGACACATACCTGTATATACAACTTCTCCCAAGCTGAGGTAGGTGACTCGATCAAGGAAAGGAAAAATATCTGAACGTGGTTTCTCCATACTCAGTATTACTATCCTGTTGTACTTCTTGGCATGGTTAGAAAGTATAGAGATTACAAAGTAAGTGTTGAGAGGATCCAGATCATAGGTTGGATCATCAAGTAAGACCATCACTGGAAAACAAAAACAAAGAAAAATATTTAAAATGATTTAAAAATTGCAAATCAGATTATAAATTAGCACTTCTATTGATTAATATCAACAGCAATATTTGTAGTAATGACATCTTATAAATTGCAGCAGAACTCTGATTGTACAGATTAACTGGAACTAAAGATATCCATAGAATCAAGAAACTGGATAATTGGGTAGGGTCATTTTACCTCTGAGCAGCACTTTTTTGCACACCATGGGCTATATGGCCAGGTCACATGGACCCTGAAGTCTCAGAGAAGATTGGAGGAGGGGACCCACTGGAACAGCTGTTGGGAGACAGATGGTAGCCTCCCATGAAGGCCATCCAGCATGTTAACATGCACAGGGTATGGTTCTCATACACGTGGCCACAGCTTAACTTCCCATCTAACGGACGGTGGCCTTTCTAAACCCATTGGTGTCCCCTACTGGGCAGGGCAGAGAATTTTGTGGAGATAAATCTCAATGCTGACCCAGCTGGGACTCGAACCTGGGAACTACAGATTACAAGCCTGGCGTGCTACTGACTGAGGATATCGAGAGGCGCCCTGCCCTTCTGGATAATTGGACAAAATTTAAAAGTTGTGTATAGAGCTAAAAGGGTTGGGTTGTTTTACCTCTGAGCAGCACTTTTTTGCACACTAAGGGCTAAATGGCCAGGTCACATGGACCCCGAAGGCTCAGAGAGAAGGTTGGAGGAGGGGACCCACTGGAACAGCTGTTGGGAGACAGATGGTAGCCTCCTGTCAAGGCCATCCAGCATGTTCTTTAACGTGCACAGGGTATGGCTCTCCCGCACACAGGGCCATGGCTTAACGTCCCATCCGACAGAAGGCGGCCTTTCCAAGCCCATCAGTGTCCCCTACTGACCATGGGCAGAGCGGGGAATTTTGCGGAGATAAATCTCAATGCTGACCCAGCTGGGACTCGAACCTGGGAACTACAGATTACGAGCCTGGCGCGCTACCGACTGAGCCACCCCTGCCCCTAGAGAGCTAAAAAGGAGTAAATTTTTAAAATGCATGTTTTAAAGCACTAATCAGCAAAAATGCATATTAATTCAGTAATCGACAATTTAAATCGTTCAATTAGCCGTCTACATAGAACTTCATATGTCTCTGCTACTAATTACTCCAAGCCCTTGGGATTTTGTTGCCTTCCTATTTTGTCTACTGTTTGCACAAAATTGCCACTCAGATGTCATAATCAAACTCTTAACAACTCGAATAACACCATTTCCAAAGCTTTCCCCCATTGTCCCTCCCCCCAATATTCTTATAAATTGACTCCTTCAGTTGGGCTCTGGCATCTTTTAGCAACTGCTTTAGGATAGGTGAATAAGTGATAAATACCTGGATCCTTTACAAGCTCAATTCCAATAGCTAGACGACGATATTCACTGGGTTTGAGAGTGCTTACTTCTCTATTAGTCACTTGGTTCAAGGCTAAGTCTGCCATTACTTGCTTTACCTGCAAAGAAAAAAAAAATCGCATTTCAGATTTGTTTTCCTAAACATTTTTCAACTGTCACATTTAATATAAAAGTACTCATTATCAAATCAATGCTATTTTAGCTGTCAATTTTAAAACTAAAATTCTTCAAGTGCCTGAGACAGAATATAAGAAGAGTTAGTATTTATCTCCTATTAAACATTTTTAAGATTTGATAACATAACGATTAAAAGAAATGAGTTTCTTAACTCAATGAAATATTTTCTCTCTCTTTGCTGGAGTAAAAGCAAAATATCCCTGAGGCTTCCAAATCATCACCCTTGGGAAAGGGATAAAACTTGTAATCTAAAATTCGTCCATGTTGGCTGAATTAACAACACTTTGGGTAGGGTTGGGTTGTTTTACCTCTGAGCAGCACTTTTTTGCACATCATGGGCTAAATGGCCAGGTCACATGGACCCCGAAGGCTCAGAGAAGGTTGGGGAAGGGGACCCACTGGAACAGCTGTTGGGAGACAGATGGTAGCCTCCTGTCAAGGCCATCCAGCGTGTTCTTTAACGTGCACAGGGTATGGCTCTCCCACACACGGGGCCACGGCTTAACGTCCCATCCGACGGACGGCGGCCTTTCCAAGCCCATCGGTGTCCCCTACTGACCGTGGGCAGGGCGGGCACTTTGGGTAGAGCTTTCTTACAACATCAATTCAAAGCAATCACTTTTGTGAGTTAATGTTAAATATACGCAAAATGCAATAAAGAAAAATAGAAATCTGACTTGACCAGAATCGTTTATCCATTTCCTTACCAATTTCTCTTTGCATTTTCAGATTTTAAATTTAAAGGATTAAATATTTTTACTACCTTATTGTAATAAATATTATACATAACATTTTAGAGTATAATTGAAAAAATAAGTGACATCGAAGAATCATTTTCGTACTTGTTTTATTTATTTTTTATTTTATTTAATGACATAAATGTTATAATACCGTTATGAATTCAAACGCTTGTAAACTGAGTGTGAGTTCAAAAATAGTATTTAACAATTATAATTCTAAAATAATATAATTTATTACAAAAGTGTGAATGAAAACACCTATATCAACTAAATTCAACCAACACAAATCTTCATCAGTATAAAAATAAACCTTCAGAAGAACATAGCATCTTATTATTATTCCTACAAGGAGTTGTTTCTATAATTCTTAAAAATTTCCACTTAAGGCTTAAAATAAGGCTTTTTTTTTTTTACAAAGGTCGATAAGTGGTACAATCACATATGTGAACAAACCTGCAATCTATTGAGAATTACCTTACCAATTCCTAAACAACTAAATAACTATACACCAAATTACTTCTTTCTATGGTTTTAATCATCAAGTACTCCAAAATTGCAGCTAAGTAAACTGTTTTCTCAGAACCAATTCTTTTCAGACGTTGATCACTACGCTCCAAACGATGAACTCTTCTTTTCCCTTTATTAACACGATCACCCTAAAAAACTTTTTTAACCTCCCGCAAACACACCAATTAAAAACGTTTCTTCTTTGTGCTATAGTGCACAGACTAACCTACGTTTTCTTTCACACGAATTCTTCTTAATTACAACTCTCTTATTACTTTTTTTTTTTAAGTTCGTTCGAAACACATGCGAGCATCAAAATGATACATCAAATCACAGGTTCATTGTAGCACGTTCATCTGTCGTAACAGTGAAAATATTAACCATTGGTGAATTAGAATAAAATTCATTTGGTGCTAAGTGTGCCGATTTATTTCTGAGTGGCACTTTTTTTGCACATAATAGGATAAATAACCGGGCCACAAGCTCCCATGTTGCACGAACAAGTTATAAAACTACAGCTTAAGGAATTGAGAAGAAAGTTTGCCAAACTTGTAGCAATCTCAAGCGAGCTTACCAAAACTGTAATTATGCAGATCTCAAGCGAGCTTACCAAAACTGTAATTATGCAGATCTCAAGCGAGCTTACCAAAACTGTAATTATGCATATTTATGAGAGCTTACCAAACTTGCAGCTGTGGAACACGAGCGAACTTCGCTGCAGCTCACGAGTGAGCTTATCAAAACTCAGTTATGGAATCTCAAACGAGCTTACCAAAACTGTAATTATGCAAATCTCAAGCGAGCTTACCAAAAACTGTAATTATGCAAATCTCAAACGAGCTTACCAAAACTGTAATTATGCAAATCTCAAGCGAGCTTACCAAAACTGTAATTATGAAATCTCAAGCGAGCTAACCAAAATCGCAGTTATGCAGTCTCAATTAAGCGTACCAAAATTGGAACTATTCAGGTTTTACCCACAAGCGAACTTATGAAAACTGCAGCGACACAATCGTAAGCGAGTTTATCAAGCCTTTTTTCGACAAGGAAACTAATGCGTGAAGATGATGAATAATACAAATGCCAAAACGTTCGCACATAATGCTGGCTAAAACGATAAGATTATGCAGACTAAGATATTCTATATGATTAACCTAAAAGCCATGACATCAAAATTTTACTTTTGCGAAAATAAATGACATTAAGAAATCATCTTTTGTCATGCGTTTAATGGCTTAAATGTTAGAATCCTATGAAAATGTTTATTAACCATTGGCAAATTAGAATGAATTGCCTTTGATGTGTGGCTCATTTTCAATCTGAATGACACTTTTTGTAGATAAAGGGATAATAAGTTAACCAGGTCATAATGACCTAGAGGGCTTAGAGTTGGATAGCTGTTGGGAAACAGATCAAAGGTTACCGTTCCGGTTATCCAACGTATTGTTTAGCATGAAGAGTCTTTTTACCTAGGGATGGGCAGGGGTTAGTGTAGAAAATTCACACATAGTAGGAGCTGGAAACCAGGTTGGGTTGTTTTACCTTTGAGCGGCACTTTTTTGCACACAATGGGCTAAATGGCCAGGTCACAAAAACCCCGAAAGCTCGGAGAAGGTTGGGTAAGGGGATCCACTGGAACAGCTGTTGGGAGACAGATGGTAGCCTCCCGTCAAGGCTGTTCTTAAACATGCATAGGGTATGATTTTCCCACACGAGGCCTCGTCTTAACGTCCCATCCAACGGAAAGCTGCCTTTCCAAGCCCATCGGTGCTCCCTATTGACTGTGGGCAGGGCGGGGAGTTTTGAAGAGAAATCTCAACGACTGGTCCAGCGACTCGAACCTGAGCCACCCTCTCCATGTTGGAAACTGAGAGAATCTGGTTAATTAAGGCCCGACCATCCCTTGCCCTTTTCCAACGTTTTCAAAGTACGGCAAATTAAGCCAAATTTAAGTACTATTTTTTGCATTAATATATACATAGATTCAGTGGCGGATTACCGCATATAGGCTCATGCCTAGGGCTTCGATGCTCATGGGAGTCTCAAAACAATCAAAACTCTTTCTTTTCCAGTTTTATTGAGTAAAATATTTGCGTACAAATCTTGTGTTTTGAGTTAGGTTAATACCAAATATGATGGGATTTTTGTTAAATACACTAAAATCGACAGATTTATTTTTCCGTTTAAAATTTTTATTCATTTTTTTCAGTATGCGCAACATTTTGTAGAGTTCCCCCATCCCATACATTGTTATGCGCTGCACATCAGGCATAACGATTCTTTTTTTTAATTTAATTTCTCACGTAATTGAGATTTTCTTTTTTCCAACACAAAGGGAACAGACTAACAGGGTGGACACTTTAGGAAGGATGGAATTCCCAGCTACACAGGAAGCCCACACATGTTACACCCAGTGGCCATTTGTCACATCCAGGAACCCCTTTCCGATAAACAAATGACACTCTGACTAGCGCCTGTGGATAGGTAACAGACAGAACCCCGAGATATTATATTCTTACAGTGTAAGGTCAGACACGGAATGGTCTGGGGGTGCGAACGACTGCCGACAGCTTTAGTGCGACCTCACACGGGAAGCTGTATTCGGGAAATCGTCCCCATAGCAAAGGCAGATGGAGAACTGGGCAACATCGTCCAATGTTTATAGTAACGACCGAGGAATTCCGTTTTCCCAGGGGGCATGTCAACATCTAGCGCCGAGGGGGACCCCCTGGGTTAAATTTATGACTCATAAGTTCATCTGCAGATGCTACAGATGGTTTGAACATACCACCTATTCGGGGGAAAACAAGGGGAAGGAAAATGGGAAATAGTAGCGAGGATGGGAGGGCTTCAGTGAGATCCGAGATTTTGAAGAGAGCGGAGTGTAGCAGTGACACTCGGGACGAGCAGAGAACCCGAGTCTGCCCCATGCAAATTCAGTATCGGGAAGTGAGTGTATAGAAGTGTAGTGAAGGAAATACATATATTGCAAAAGATTTAGTAATCGAGGACTACCGTGAATAAGGTGAATTCAAATGGGATCACTGCATGGCCTGTTGGACTTTGAATCAGAAGCAGTGAGATTTGAGGTGTCAATGCAAGGGTATCCCTATCAATGAGTGGTTCCCTAAAATTAGAAGCAGGGAGACTGGGATTTGCTTCCGAAGCGCCTGACCAGTGAAGGACACACTCCCCCTTTCAACATAACCCAAACGATGCAGCCGCCTCTCTTCACCACAGCCAAATTACCCAACAGCGTATGTGACGGGAAACTTAGGGACCATCTCCATATCAACGTAGCCGTCTTCCCAGTCATTTGTCTAAAGGACACAATAAGGAGATGACCCCCACCCGAACCACGAGTGACGACCTGGCCATATTCCTATGCAGCTGTCGATGGATTAATAAAAATAAAATAAATACCCCCTCAAGCAGCTGCTTGCCACAGAGGTCTGACAGGAGCCTGTCAGTTTACATGCCAAAGTAAAAGATCTGAGAGGATGGCAGGACCTCAGCAGAAAAACAACACACACATCCATGCCTTACCCGGGGCTTGAACCCAGGTCCCTTACATCCGTAGCCAAGCACGCTAACCACTTGGCCACTGGACGGCCGATGAATTAAGGGCATAACGGTATGCTCATCTTTCCTTTGATTTAAAAGTTGCCATCTTTAGAGTTACGTTTAAGATTTAATTTTAGAGGGGCTCCGTAGTCCATTTAGTTCTTTAAGTTCTTTCTTCCTTAAGTCCAAGATAAATGATTTGTTATTAGAAAGATTAATTGTTTCTGCCTGTACTTTTAGATATTTTGTCTTTTAATAAATATTGTTGTTATGTTTTCCATAAACCCGAGTAGTGTTCGTCATTAGACTTCATTTTAAAAACGTCTTCCCCTAAGGAGACGGCCTGGGATTTTTGCAGCCTACATTGTCTAATAACCGTAACTGGGCAATGTGGGAAACACAACGCACATTTAAATCTGTATATTTCTGTTCAATTGAATAGTGCTTGCAACCGCGAGGTGCGCACATTTTGGGGACCGTAACCAGGATTGCATTTTTTTTAATTGACTAATCACCACAATATTTCCACACTCGCTGACAATTTGAGGCCTCTGAAATCCTTCACGCATCCGCCATTGCATCGAGTTGGGTTGTTGTTTTACCTCTGAGCGGCACTTTTTTGCACACTATGAGCTAAATGGCCAGGTCACATGGACCCCGAAGGCTCAGAGAAGGTTGTGAGAGGGGACCCACTGCAACAGCTGTTGGGAGACAGATGGTAGCCTCCCGTCAAGGCCATCCAGTGTGTTCTTTAACGTGCACAGGGTATGGCTCTCTCGCACATGGGGCCACGGCTTAACGTCCCATCTGACGGACGGAGGCCTTTCCAAGCCCATCAGTGTCCCCTACTGACTGTGGGCAGGGCAGGGAATTTTGTGGAGATAAATCTCAACGCTGACCCAGCTGGGACTCGAACCTGGGAACTACAGATTACGAGCCTGGCACGCTACTGACTGAGCCAAAACGCTCGACGACCCGCCATTGCATCGATCTACGCCATATAATACATTCCTAATACCCCCGAAGATAATCTTATGAGCTATAGGAAAGAATACTTACTCTATTCCTTTTCATGGATCCAGCAACTTTTGATCCGATGGTCAGTTGAGCAGAGTACATGAGAGTTTGTCTCACCGTGAGGCCTGGTAGCAGAGCAACTTGCCTCGGTACATAGCAGCATTGCTCTTGAAACAGTTGCAACGTTAGCGAAATGTCGTTGAGCAAGATTTGACCTCTGGTCATTCCTAATGACCTGCGAGCTATGACCTCCAGAAGAGCCCTTTTGCCACTACCTGTTGAAGAGATCACAATGAGTTTAATAAAACTACGGTAAAATATATTCTTTGCAAATAAAACTTCAGTGCAAATAATTAAAATAAGCATTGAATATTTTAAAGACTGGATTTGAAGACATGGGTGGCAGTCCTTTTGAGTGCGCAATTTCTATTGTTTGCAGACCCAACATTATTTCGAAAGCTGATATTCGACATTCATATTTAGAAATTGAATCAACATTCAAGCTAGTAAACTAAAATAAATCCACCATCTCAATTTTTTGCATTTTTTTCTCATTATTTCACAACTTTTATTGGGTTGAATTACTTTTTTAATTCAGTAATTACTGAGCGAAATACAAAATTACAGAAACTGGTACTGTACTAGCATAATCTTCATCGAAATATTTTACAAAATTTTAAGTCTTCTAAACATAATTTCTGGCAACTCAAGAATTTTAGCTTTTATTTTTTGGGTATTCCACCTTTGCTTAAATGTGTCGTTGTCCATACTCCCTCATCCAGCCATCTGCTTCCCGCACCCACCGGTCCAGCCATGCGCTTCCCGCACCCACCGGTCCAGCCATGCGCTTCCCGCACCCACCGGTCCAGCCATGCGCTTCCCGCACCCACCGGTCCAGCCATGCGCTTCCCGCACCCACCGGTCCAGCCATGCGCTTCCCGCACCCACCGGTCCAGCCATGTGCTTCCCGCACCCACCGGTCCAGCCATGTGCTTCCCGCACCCACCGGTCCAGCCATGTGCTTCCCGCACCCACCGGTCCAGCCATATGCTTCCCGTACCCACCGGTCCAGCCATTTGCTTCCCGTACCCACCGGTCCAGTCATTTGCTTCCCGTACCCACCGGTCCAGTCATTTGCTTCCCGTACCCACCGGTCCAGTCATATGCTTCCCGTACCCACTGGTCCAGTCATTTGCTTACCGTACCCACTGGTCCAGTCATTTGCTTACCGTACCCACTGGTCCAGTCATTTGCTTACCGTACCCACTGGTCCAGTCATTTGCTTTCCCCCGTATCTCCTGGTCCAGTTAGTGGCTCGTACATCCTTCACAAAAATGAACTACCTCACCTTAAACACAACTTTTTTTGGTGTCCCATGAGCCATGGCACATTAAATTGACAGGATTGTATGAAAGACTTTTGTGGCAAGTAGCTGCTTGAAGGGTTCCCCCCCCCCCTAAATACGAAAAACTTTATCGAGCAGGGTGGTATACGATATCATGACCTCCTGCTAACATACGATGTGCTCCACCCCTAACAGCCGCCGACCACATTCTCTATACTATTAAGAAGTTGTGGATTCGTACCCATCTGCTTTAAAAAATTTTACTGTTCACTAAATAATTTTGCCTTAAAAGTACCTAGCGTTGAGCCGTTTTTCGTCTGAGTATTACTTTTAGACAAAATGGGCTAAATGGCCAGATAACGAGGACCCAGACTGCTCAAAGAAGGTTGAGGGCCCATTGGACACCTTTTAGGAGACAGATGGTAGGTAGCCTCCCGTTAAGGCCATCCAGCGTGTTCTTTAACGTGCACAAGGTATGGCTCTCTCCCACATACGAAACCATGGCTTAACATTCCATCTGACTGATGGTGGCGTATTCAAAACCCATCTGTGTCCCTTCTGACCGAGGGCAGAGCCAGGAGCTTTGTGGAGATAAATCTCAATGCTGGCCCAGGTGGGGCTCGAATCTGGTAACTGCAGATTAGGAGCCTGGTGTGTTACCGACTCAGCCACCCCTGCTCCAAAGGTACAGTCGCTCAAAAAAATATCCGAACTCTATGGTTGATTACAGAATTCAGAAAAAATATCTGGCAATGATTTTTTTAGAAATTAGTCATCTGGCAACCTTCGTGTTGCGTGACACAAAGGTTGCCACATCACTAATTTCTAAAAAAAAAAATCACTGCCAGATATTTTTTTCTGAATTCTGTAATCAACCATAGTGTTCGGATATTTTTTGAGCTAGTGTACATTGCTATTTCTTTTTTAATTAAGATCAAGTTCTTCCCCTACTGATCGATTTCTGCACTACAAAAGTAAGCAATGTACATTTTCAGTTCTGCGACTTGAAACTCTAGTTCCAGGTTGAATTAGACAAATGAAATAACCGAAAATTACTGACTTACGGCGATTGGCTCTCACAAAAAGGTGTTCTTGCGAGGGTGAGATAATAGAAAGAGGTGTGCGCTTGAATGAGGAAGAAAGAGCTCACATGCATTGACCTGGATACTCAAAAATGGAAAGATCACTTCGGTTGCATATACAAAGAGGTTTGCGAAACAAAGGCCCTTTAAATAATACATTTACAATTTCATTATTACCTTAATTGTTCTTGAGAATTGCAACATTACGAACAATGCCATTGTGACCTTATCCTATGACCTCAATGATTAAAATGTTAGGGAAAACTCAATGCAATGGACTTCCTTGATTGGAGGATTCCTATCACTAATAGCAACTCCTTTCAAAAAATCTCCCAAAATGAAAACACTTCGATAAGTATTCATAATTCAAGCCATCCAGACAATCCAGTATGCTACAATAATTTGTAATATAAACAAAAAGTTATGGTGCTTCTATTAACTTTTGTTTTTGCGCCCAATGTATGTTTGGGTTTATTTTACCTCCGAGGGTTTGCAGAGACTGGACTGAATGTCTAGTTTAAAAAGTCGCAAAGATCGAAAAAGTGATTTGTTACGAGACAGATGGAAGCTTCTCATCAAATCCAACCAGCATGTTTCGTAATGCACAGGTTGTTGAACATCTGGCAGTTTGCACATAATGGACTAAATGTCCAGGTCACAAGAACCCCATGGATTCACAGAAGGTTGGGGAAGGAGATTCCCACACTAAGTAGAAGAAAACGTCAAAGCCATCTACACTACACTTTTTCCAAGGTCATCGGTGTCCTATTCCTCACCGAGGGGGGTGGCTCAGTCGATAGCGCGCCAGGCTCGTAATCTGTAGTTCCCAGGTTCGAGTCCCAGCTGGGTCAACGTTGAGATTTATCTCCGCAAAATTCCCCGCCCTGCCCACGGTCAGTAGGGGACACCGATGGGCTTGGAAAGGCCGCCATCTGTTGGGTGGGATGTTAAGCCGTGGCCCCATGTGCGGGAGAGCCATACCCTGTGCATGTTAAAGAACACGCTGGATGGCCTTGACGGGAGGCTACCATCTGTCTCCCAACAGCTGTTCCAGTGGGTCCCTTTCCCCAACCTTCTCTGAGCCTTCGGGGTCCATGTGACCTGGCCATTTAGCCCATGGTGTGCAAAAAAGTGCCGCTCAGAGGTAAAACAATCCAACCCAACCCTACCGAGGATAGGGTGGGTTTCTCGGAGATAAATATCCACGCTGGCAGAGTTGGGATTTAAACTTGGATCTGTATATTATGTGTTTGGTGGGTTACCGAATGAGCCAACCCCTGCCCCCAGTGAGGAGTGCTCTCCTGCACACGGAGTCACGCCTAAATGTCAAATGTGACGAAGACCACTTTGCTAATTCATCGAGAGGGATCTTAAAGTAGGTCTCGAACCTGGGAGCATCAGGGGTTGAGGTTGTTTTACTTATGAGTGGCACTCTTTTTGCACACAATTGGTTAAATGTCCAGGCACAAGGGCCCTGACCCACCAGACAGCTGTCCCTTCACTGCTGGGGTACCACTGGAGGGAGCCCTGGAAGGTGGGTGAAGGGGACCCACTGGACAGCTGTTAGGCGGCATATGGTAGGTCAAGGCCATCCAATGTGTTCTTTTAACATGTACAGGGTATAGGTCTCTCATACAGTGACCAAGGCTTAACGTCCCATCTGACGGACGGCGGCTTTTCCAAGCCCATTGGTATCCCCTACTGACCATGGCAGGGCGGAGAGTTTTGCGGAGATAAATCTCAACGCTGGACCAGATGGGACTCGAACTTGGGAACTGCCACCCCGTCCTGGGGGCATCAGGTTACAATGATGGTACGCTATCGAACTAGGGCAACCTTCGCTACGAGAATAAAACACTAGATTAAAATGCGAACATTCAGTGTAACATATCTGATAACCGAGTTGAACTTTACGATGTTGAATTTCCGTCGAGATTTTAGCAAACTAACCTTTTGATCCGAGCACTGCCATGACCTCTCCAGCATGCACCTCCATGGAGACGTCCTTGAGGACTGTTCCCGTTGGGACGGACCCAGTCAGTTTCTGAAAGCAGGTACCTGGCTCCACCTGCCCCGTGTGGAAGACGCTGGTGAGCTCGAGGACATGGTCGCTCGAGATCACGGTTGTACCTGCAAAATAAACAAAAAATCTCCATCAGCCATTCTATATACACATGATAATTATCGTCAGAGAGGTTATGTAAATCAAGCCTAGAAATATCTCGGTGTTTTGATCAGTGGTATACTTTTTGTAGATATTCACTACCCTACCAAAATGTTAGATTCACATTGACAGGATGGAAATTCTTGCCACACCATGCCCACGTTAAAAGAACACACCGGATGTCCTTGACGGGAGGCTACCGTCTGTCTCCGAACAGCTATTTTAGTGGGTATCCTCCCCTAACCTTCTCTGAGCCTTCGGGGTCCTTGTGTCCTGGCCATTTAGCCTATTGTATGCAAAAAAAAATGTCGCTCAGAGGTAAAACAACCAACCAAACCAGAAAATCAGGCCGTGTTGCAGTTGCTTAACCCTTTGAAGCATAGTGGTTCCACACAGAAACCACTTACTTAAATTTTTATTTCTATACGCAGACTGGTTTTGCAGCGAAACCACATTTCCTACATGGGTATTAGTACAAAAGTTAAAATAAATATTTTTTTGCAAAAAGGAAGTATACTCCATCATTTTTCTACACATAACGATGGCCCATACCAAATGTCATTAAAATCGGAAATAAAATCGAAATTCGTGCTTCAAAGGGTTAAAGAAGTACCAGGGTAATGCTCTCTATCTGCATCATTTAGGGGAAATACTCGAGTTTTATAAAACTCTAAATAAACTAGAAAGTTCACCTCCCCCTGTGAATTTCCATCTCTGTTCTCTTGAGCGATGCAATTTTTTTTGTACAAAGACTATTGATTCTCATACATATATAGTTTTTTTTTTGTATGAGAATCACTTCTGTGTTTTTGTACAATAAAATAAAAAAAGTTGCTTTCATTTATTTTTTGTTTGCTACAATATATTTTTTGATTAAATATAAATAATATTAAACAATATACCGTTTCTAATAGTGTTTAGGAAGCAAATATTACCTCTCAGTGTAACTATAATTATAATCTAACACGTAACGATATATAATATTTATATTATTGATAATTTTCGCTTTAAAAAAAAAAGAATTCATAGCATCTCACTTTAACTGTACGCAACACATCCTACTTGTTCGCACATCAGCTTACCATGGTCATCAGAAAAACATTTTTCGGGGGACAAAAACAAATCTGTGTGTTTCAAAATAGGAATAGCTAGGCAGAGCCATTTATTAATGAGTGCACTTGCAAATAATACAACTATAAGGATGCTCCAAACAAAAATTAAAAAAATGGAAACTTATTATTGAAACGTTAAAAATATTTTTGCATTTGGCTACTGATCTAAGGGACGTGGGTTCGAGCCCCGGGTAAGGCATGGATATATGTGCCATTTTTCTGCTGAGGTCCTGCCATCCTCTCGGACCTTCAACTATGGCATATAAACTGACAGGCTCCTGTCAGACCTCTGTGGCAAGCAGCTGCTTGAGGGGTATTTATTTTATATTAATAAATAAAAATGTTATAAAACTTAACAGTTCAAGATAACATTATATTAAGGAACATTAATTTTTAATACGTTTGTATGAATGAATATAAATTTTTGCATAAATTTTTTCAGTAGGAGCAACTGCCTTTCTTACCCATGCCGTTAACTCCTTTCAGTGGTTGTTTACCCTCCATAACTAATAATTTATGAATGCAATACTTTGGCATTACAATGAAACTATTCAGATCAATATTATTTTAACTTTAGGCAATAGATGGCAGCACTATGAAGCGCAGACTATTCCGAGGGGTGCATCGAAATATTCTATTTTTTAGCATTCACATCCACTTGGTTCGCATCCACAACGCGCGAAGCTTTCTTAAGACAGTAAAACTATAAACATAAAATATAGAGTTGGGTTGTTTTACCTCTGAGCGGCACTTTTTTGCACACCATGGGCTAAATGGCCAGGTCACATGGACCCCGAAGGCTCAAAGAAGGTTGGGGGAGGGGACCCACTGGAACAGCTGTTGGGAGACAGATGGTAGTCTCCCGTCAAGCCCATCGGGTATGTTCTTTAACGTGCCTAGGGGTATCGCTCTCCCGAACACGGTGCCACGGTTTAACGTCCCATCCGACGGACGGTGGCTTTATCCAAGACCATCGATGTCTCCTACTAGACCGTGGGCAGGGCGGGGAATTTTGCGGAAAATAAATCTCAACGTTGACCCAGCTGGGACTCAAACCTGGGAACTACAGGTTACCAGCCTGGCGCGCTACCGACTGAGCCACCTCCGCTCCACTCATATAGAAAGATATATGTTTTCTTTGTTACTAAAATAATCTAAGTTAAAAAATTCCTACCTTTCAGAAACTCATTTGATACGAGACTCGTAAACATCGACCACATTTTCCTCACATTTCCTTGGAGTTCTGTTGGAATGAGTCACGACATTGGAGACATCACAAGATTTAATTTCAGATATAACTCGTTAAGGGGACATAATTCGAAGTAGTCAATGACAGTCCCCTTAAGCTTTCATTTGACACCTACTCGTAACTGTAAGCCTTCGCATTTGAAAGATGCAATAGAAGAACGACTTTCATTTAACATACAACTTGTTATGCTCAGCCTGTTCGAAAGATACTACGGAATAACAGTTTTCATATTTTCCTTTTTAGGGGTGGGGGGCAAGAACGGAGGCCAATATTTAGTCTCTGACGACCCCCGCATCACAAGCTTTCATTGGGGCGTTGATGGTTCAGTCGGCAGCGCGCGGGGCTCGTAATCTGCAGCTCCCAGGTTCGAGTGCCGGCTGGGTCAGCGTTGAGATTTATCTCAGCCAAATTCCCTCGCCCTGCCCACGGTCAGTAGGGGACACCGATGGGCTTGAAAAGGCCGTCGTCCGTCGGATGGGACGTTAAGCCGTGGCCCCGTGTGCGGGAGAGCCATACCCTGTGCACGTTAAAGAACACGCTGGATGGCCTTGACGGGAGGCTACCATCTGTCTCCCAACAGCTGTTCCAGTGGGTCCCCTCCCCCAACCTTCTCTGAGCCTTCGGGGTCCTTGTGACCTGGCCATTTAGCCCATGGTGTGCAAAAAAGTGCCGCTCAGAGGTAAAACAATCCAATCCAAACCTTGATGGGAGGCTAACATCTGTCTCCCAACAGCTGTTCCAGTGGATCACCTCCCCTAATCTTCTGGGCGGGGGTGGCTCAGTCGGTAGCGCGCCAGGCTCGTAATCTGTAGTTCCCAGGTTCGAGTCCCAGCTGGGTCAGCGTTGAGATTTATCTCCGCAAAATTCCCCGCCCTGTCCACGGTCAGTAGGGGACACCGATGGGCTTGGAAAGGCCGCCGTCCGTCGGATGGGACGTTAAGCCGTGGCCCCGTGTGCGGGAGAGCCATACCCTGTGCACGTTAAAGAACACGCTGTATGGCCTTGACGGGAGGCTACCATCTGTCTCCCAACAGCTGTTCCAGTGAGTCCCCTCCCCCAACCTTCTCTGAGCCTTCGGGATCCATGTGACCTGGCCATTTAGCCCAAGGTGTGCAAAAAAGTGCTGCTCAGAGGTAAAATAACCCAACAAGCTTTCATTTGACGCATAGCATGTTACGAGTACTTTCGGCACTCGCGTTCTGGAGATAAATATGAAAACGATTGTTCCGCCAATTTTTTTAGGGGGGAGGGAGAAAGAATGGGAGGTCAATTTTACAGTCAATGACACTTCCCGCGTCACAAACTTTTGTTTGACGCATAAATTAAGTTTTCCCGTTGCGTTCGAAAGATATGGTATAGTAACGTTTTGTGAAATCCACAAATCACAAAGGACGAGCGATAAACAATAGGAAGAGAGGTAAATAAAAATGATATGAAGTGCAAAGTGAATTCACGATTATTAAAATGTTTAGTTTTCCTTGAATCTTCTGCAATTTTTGTGTTCTTTAGTAATTTTTTCAATTTAGCTAATGGAAGCTTCGTAGTTACATGAGAAATGATTATTGGTAATTGCATTCAATGTTAAACGTGTTGAAACTTCAGTAAGGTCAACTGCAAAACGGAATATCATTTTGCTTTGGGACGTTTTACCCTTCAGCATCACATTTTCTCTGCACACTCTGGGATAAATGGCCAGGTCACAAGGACCCCAATGGCTCAGAGAAGGTTGAGAGATGGGACCTACTGGACGCTTGTTAGGAGATAATCATCTCCCATCAAGGCCATCTAGCGTGTTCTTTAACATGAACAAGGTATGGCTCTCGTAGATTGGGTTGTTTTACCTCTGAGCGGCACTTTTTTGCACACCATGAGCTAAATGGCTAGGTCACATGGACCCCGAAGGCTCAGAGAAGGTTGGGGGAGGGGACCCACTGGAACAGCTGTTGGGAGACAGATGGTAGCCTCCCGTCAAGGCCATCCAGCGTGTTCTTTAACGTGCACAGGGTATGACTCTCCCGCACACGGGGCCACGGCTTAACGTCCCATCCGACGGGCGACGTCCTTTCCAAGCCCATCGGTGTCCCCTACTGACCGTGGACAGGGCGGGGAAATTTTGCGGAGATAAATCTCAACGCTGACCCAGCTGGGACTCGAACCTGGGAACTACAGATTACGAGCCTGGCGCGCTACCGACTGAGCCACCCCCGCCCCAGGCTCTCGTAGATACGGGATAACAATTTAACTTATGGCGGCCTTTCCAGGGTCATCGGTATCCCCTTTCTCACTGAGAACATAGTTGTGGTTTAACGGTGGTAAATCACGACGCTAGTACAGTTAGGACTAACCTGGGAACCGCAGATTTCGAGCCTGGCACGCTACCGACTGAGAGAAATCCCGCCCCTTAGGTAATAATGAAAACTGACAGAGTGCTGCGATTAATGATCTAACGTAAAAGATGATAATTTATCATCACTTATCGCCGATCTTTTTTCCATTGGCAAACAAATATTTATTCAATGTCCAATTCTTTTCTACAGATCGAGTACTGAAGCATTTTCCTCTTCAGTTAGTAGCGGCCAAGGTATTTCTGCCCCACTTAATCATCTGCGAGATTCTACTCCAATCACTTCTTTGCAACACAACTTTCTTGGCCCATTTAACCTTCCGCTCTCTCCCTTTCGATTGGCTCCTGTTGCCAAGGACGCTTTTCACCCCTTTCCATCCGCACAGCCTTGGTCTGCCGCCCCTTTCTTGGCAAAGGAATGGCAACAACGAGACATCACATTGCTTCGTAATTGCCTTAAGTAACACCTGCATTGCCAAGGTGAAACTTGCATTGTTTTCTTCTCTAAAACAAAGCATAAATACAAACGATGATTCAACTGTTTCTATATCGCATGGCAAGTAATCTTTGCTTTTGTTTCTAACAATTCATTCAACACCTCCCCCCCGCATTTCGTAGGTTGGGTTGTTTTACCTCTGAGCGGCACTTTTTTTGCACACCATGGGCTAAATGGCCAGGTCACATGGACCCCGAAGGCTCAGAGAAGGTTGGGGGAGGGGACCCACTGGAACAGTTGTTGGGAGACAGATGGTAGCCTCCCGTCAAGGCCATCCAGAGTGTTCTTTAACGTGCACAGGGTATGACTCTCCCGCACACGGGGCCACGGCTTAAAGTCCCATCCGAAGGACGACGGCCTTTCCAAGCTCATCGGTGTCCCCTACTGACCGTGGGCAGGGCGGGGAATTTTGCGGAGATAAATCTCAACGCTCACCCAGCTGGGACTCGAACCTGGGAACTACAGATTACGAGCCTGGCGCGCTACCGACTGAGCCACCCCCGCCCCGCATTTCGTAGAATTTCCTCATTTGTTTGCAAAGATTAAGTCTAAGTTGAAAGCGTGGTGTGACGAGTTTTACCACTGAGTGGCACTTTTTTTGACACACCATGGGCTAAATGGCCAGGTCACAAGGACCCCGAAGGTTCAGAGAAGGTTGGGGGAGGGGACCCACTGGAACAGCTGTTGGGAGACAGATGGTAGCCTCCCGTCAAGGCCATCCAGCGTGTTCTTTAACGTGCACAGGGTATGGCTCTCCCACACACGGTGCCACGGCTTAACGTCCCATGCGATGGACGGCGGCCTTAACCAAGCCCATTGGTATCCCCTACTGACCCAGAGCCTCGTAGGTTCCGATTAACCCATCCGGCGCCGCACACCGCAGGGTGGAGTTTTGCCAAGATAAATCTCAACGCTGACCCAGCTGGGACTCGAACCAAGAAACTACAAATTATCAGCCAGGCGCGCTGCTGCCTGAGCCGCCCTGCGTGGTGTGATGACTCGTGGGCTTTTCCTTTCAGTCTGCAATGAACATCCTCCTTAATAGACCCTCGAAGATAGTTTTCGTGTTATTTCAATGGTAATATTTTGGTAGTGCAGGGCCTTTGTTATTAGATAGATAAACATTATCTGAAAAAGAAATTATCTAACAACTGGACCTGGGTTCGAGCCCCGGACAAGGCATGGATGTTCTTGTTGTTTTCTGCCGAGGTCCTGCCATCCTCTCAGATCTTCTACTGTGGCATATAAACTGACAGGCTCCTGTCAGACCTCTGTGGCAAGCAGCTGCTTGAGGGGGTATTTATTATTTATTTTTATTATACAAAAGCTTTTGAGGTCTCGCAAGAGTAGGCTCGTTCGCGAGATCTCAATACAGAATCAATTTAAATTGAAAACTTCAGTGGTCGCATTGAATATAATATAAAAAAAAACGAAAACAACTGAAAACAAAAAATTTCTAGTAATCCAGAAAGTGTGAAAGTCAGAAAGGTAGAAACATTCAATATCTGTGTTATATATAAAACAATTGTAGTAGTTTAATGCAAAAAGTTTCCACATCATGCAGTATCAAAATATAGTTCATGAGAACTTTAGAAAACAAATGATAATTCGAGATATTTTTTATGCTGACCGGAAGAGAGGAAAGGAATTTCGGTGCTAAGTACAAATAATAGTGCCTAAAATATTTCCTTATGTAATGCGGGAATTTCACAATTTACATTTTTATCTCGTCGTAATCGGTAATTATTCGTAAGGGTATTTGTTAAGTATTTTTAACTAACCCCATCATCAAGTTAAAGTGATTAATTATGGCTTAAATTTTAGAGCTCTATTGATATTTTAAGCAGAGTGGTTAGCGCGCTTGTTGCAGGCCAAAGGGGACTGGGTTCGATTCACAGATGAGGAACATAGGTTTTCTGATGTAATAAGATCTTCCTGTTGAGATCTTACCTTCTCGCTGACTTATTATACTGCTCATCTCCTTTCAAATCTCTAACAAATGGGGTGCCTGAAAAGGTTTTTCAGAAAAAGTGGAAAAAGCAGTTCAGTTTTATTTTAGGTTGGGTTGTTTTACCTCTGAGCGGCAGTTTTTTGCACACCATGGGTTAAATGGCCAGGTCACATGGACCCCGAAGGCTCAGAGAAGGTTGGGGGAGGGGACCCACTGGAACAGCTGTTGGGAGACAGATGGTAGCCTCCCGTCAAGGCCATCCAGCGTGTTCTTTAACGTGCACAGGGTATGGCTCTCCCGCACACGGGGCCACGGCTTAACGTCCCATCCGACGGACAGCGGCCTTTACCAAGCCCATCGGTGTCCCCTACTGACCGTGGACAGGGCGGGGAATTTTGCGGAGATAAATCTCAACGCTGACCCAGCTGGGACTCGAACCTGGGAACTACAGATTACGAGCCTGGCGCGCTACCGACTGAGCCACCCTCGCCCCATGGCGACTGTTGAGAAACAGGCTATTCAGCCATCCTTAAATATTAATCAATGCGTTTTTTAAAGTGCACAGTTTTATATTTCCTGTATGCTGAATACAACTCAATGTCCTCTTCAATGCGGAGCGCCTTTTTAGGGATCATATCCAAGATATTAGATCTAGTTCTAAATGCTGTTCTTACCTGACAATCAATTGATTAAACCACTTCTCACCACGTTTATTTGGATCAGCGGTTCCCAACCAAATAATACTTTTTAAAAGTTGACGCAAAAAGTTTTTAAAAAGGCGACGCTAAAAATATGTTTTTGAAATTATTTGGTGAAAAAGGCTTTGGGCTCAATATTTTAAAAATTTTGAAATTACTTGGTAAAAGGGGCCCAAAGCCCCCCTTTTACCAAGTAATTAAAAAAAATACTATTTTTAGCGTCCCCTATTAAAAAGTATTTTTAGCGTCACCTTTTTAAAAAGTATTTTTTTTGCGTCAACTTTTAAAAAGTATTATTTTTAATGCCCCCTTTTAATAAGTATTTTCTAAGCTCCCTTCTTGGAAATAAACGAAACTTTTCCTATATAAAACTAGATTGCGATATCATTTTTAGCTTGACAAATGAATGCGTTCACACAAATTTCTAAAACGCCCTCCTTGGAAATCTTTGATCTCGATGTAAGCGGATTTTAATTTGCTTTTAGAATTTCCATTTCAACAAAAATATCTTGGCTTTCTTCTGCTCAGAATTCTTTAAACTCTTCAGACTAAAAATTTGTTTGTGGAAGAAAAAAAAGGTTTCCTTTTATATATTTTTTAAACCCCATAAAACCATGGATCCTGCATGTCAGGTCAAAACAGTACAAGCTGGTGGTGGCTCAGTGATTGTGTGTAGTGTCTTCAGTTCGACATCTGTGGGACCTTTGGTACGTGTACCGACGACTCTCAATGCATTCCGCCAGGGGGCGGGGTGGCTCAGTCGGTTGCGCGCCAGGCTCGTAATCTGTAGTTTCCAGGTTCGAGTCCCAGCTGGGTCAGCGTTGAGATTTATCTCCGCAAAATTCCCCGCCCTGCCCACGGTCAGTAGGGGACACCAATGGGCTTGGAAAGGCCGCCGTCCATCGCATGGAACGTTCAGCCGTGGCCCCGTGTGCGGGAGAGTCATACCCTGTGCACGTTAAAGAACACACTGGAAGACCTTGACGGGAGGCTACCATCTGTCTCCCAACAGCTGTTCCAGTGGGTCCCCTCCCCCAACCTTCTCTGAGCCTTCGGGGTCCATGTGACCTGGCCATTTAGCCCATGGTGTGCAAAAAAGTGCCGCTCAGAGGTAAAACAACCCAACGCATCCCGCCGGCACGTAGAACTCAAGGCTGACCATTTACACCAATTTGTGGCCATCATGCATCCCAATGGAGATAGCGTCTACCAGCAAGACAACTGTTTATCTCACAGGCCCTGGTTGTCTACTGCATGGTTGCAGGACCATTCTGCTGACTTTGAAATAATGGATTGGCCACCTAGAAGCCGATTAAAATCCTCAGCGACGATCTTGAGAGAATTGTGGACAGCTCTTAAGGATGCATGGGTCGCCATACCTGTGGAACATTTACAAGAGCTTGTGGAGTCCTTGCCTCGTCGTGTGGCGGCCGTTTTCAAAGTCCAACACGTTACTAGGTTGCTATCCCTAATTCAATGGCACTTCAGTATACATTGTAATGTACAAACCATCTCAAGAATTGCAAAATTTTGAGAAAGCAATAAAAAGTAACATAAACCGTAATTCTCTGCCTTTATATGATTTGTCATGATAAGCAAGCGAAGTGAAATATGGCCAAACAGTTTTTGTGGTTTCTTGTTAATTGTGTAAGGCACACTTACCTTCAATATAATTATATCCATTGATGGCACAAAATCCCAGTCCATTCCTTTATATTAAGGATTGTTTTGCACTTTGCACACATTGTAATGCCACATGCACCTCCTCCTGTATTTAAAAATGGTCCCGTGGCCGAGTGGTTAGAACGCTTGGCTATTGATCTACGGGACCTGGGTTTCGAGCCCCGGGTAAGGCATGGATGTTCGTGTTGTTTTCTGCTGAGGTCCTGCCATCCTCTCAGATCTTCTACTCTGGCATATAAACTGACAGGCTCCTATCAGACCTCTGTGGCAAGCAGCTGCTTGAGGGGGTAATTATTATTTTTTTTATTCTACAATGTATACAAGTTCTGAAGATGTTAATCGTGAGCTCTGTATTTCCATTCGTCGTTCACTTATTTTCTATCTTCATCAGTCAACAAATAACCGCACATGTTGCGAATCTTCATCCTCCCATCTCTCGTGCAGCATCTAAACCAATTACAGAAGGCAGTGGATGGGAAGATGATCATCGTCGATGCCTTGGATGCGAATTTCTTCCCAGAAGGACCGATGTCGCAAGGAGGAACAATTTAAGCAAACCAGATTCTGAAACGTGTAAACCGAAGCCATCGATTAGCCTCCAGTCCGATTTCTCGAAAGCTTTCTGTTTCTATCACGATGCCCTCGTTTAAAGCTTAAGAAGAGTTTTCAAGATCAGCGACCGGTTTAATGAAGCACGCTTCGAGACACACACGTGACGTCGTCGTTTCCTGTCCGAATTGTATCAGAACGGCAATTTCGGCCCACACGAAAAATGATCGTTTGTTCCGAACCACTAGAAGAAGGAGGCCCTTCACCTACTACACAGAATCGAGACATTTGAAGAGTGATCTCCGATTCATTTGGAAGGTATGGGTTGTTTCACCTCTGAGCGACACTGTTTTTCATACAATGGGCTAAATAGCCAGGTCACAAAGACCCTGAACTCTCAGAAAAGGTTGGGGAGGGGACCTACTGGAACAGCTGTTAAGAGACGGATGGTAGCTTCGCCGTCAAGGCCATCCATCATGTTCTTAACGTGCACAAGTTGTGGCCTCTCCTGAATATGGGCTTAACGTCCCTATTGACGGACGGCTGCTTTTCCAAGTCCGTTGTTTCCTTTCTCGCCGCTTTCAGAGTGGATAGAAGTGGAGACCAACTGAGACAAGTCCTGCCTTACTATCACTCAAACAGTCGGTAGCGCACCAGGCTCGTAACCTGTAGTTCCCAGGTTCGAGTCCCAGTTGGGTCAGTGTTGAGATTTATCTCCGCAAATTTCCCCGCCCTGCCCACGGTCAGAATGGGACACCGATGTGCTTGGAAAGTCCGCCGTCCGTCGGATGGGACGTTAAGCCGTGGCCCCGTGTGCGGGAGAGCCATATCCTGTGCACGTTAAAGAACACTCTGGATGGCCTTGACGGGAGGCTACCATCTGTCTCTCAACAGCTGTTCCAGTGGGTCCCCTCCCCTAACCTTCGGGGTCCATGTGACCTGACCATTTAGCCCATGGTATGCAAAAAAGTGCCGCTCAAAGGCAAAATAACCCAAGCACCACTCACTTTGCAAAGGGAATCATCTACAAACCCTTTCTTCTTTCAATTGCACCCCGTGGAAAACATTTTCCAAATATCAACTAATAAATCAGCACCGATTTAAATTTTAGAGGAAAAATTGACTTGTGCCGGATGGGATACGAACCCACGACCTCCTGATAACATGTCAGGTGCTCTGAACCACTGAGCTAACGGCCGCCGATCAAGATCTTATGAATCATATCTTCATAACGCTAAACAAAGGAGATCTTGATCGGCACAATGGGCCTCCTGCACCAGCGTTGAGATTTCCGCAAAACTCCCCCCCCCCCCGGCTGCCCATGGTCAGTAGGAACACCGATGACCTTCGAAACAGGGCGATTGCATGGAAAGGCCGCCGTCCGTCGGATGAACGTCAAGATACCATCTGTCACCTAACAGTTGTTCAGTGGGTCTCCTCCCCCAACCTGCTGTCAGCCCTCGGGGTCCTTGCGACCTGGACATCTAGTCAGCTGTGTGCAAAAAAAAAAGTGCCGCTCAGAGGTAAAACAACAACAATCCTATTGCTGCATTTTTAACTAACGCTAATTAATGATTTTTTACAGCACCCTTCTGAAACAATTCTTGCAGACACCCACGTTCATCAAGAGACCAAAAATTTCGCATTAAAGTTGGTTCTTTTAAAACCAAACGCACCCACTCGTAACAAATTGTCATGCTCTCCCATTTCGCTTGCAGTCAGAAAAAAAAAATCCTTAACATCCCTTCGGTTAATATGCTGCTTTCCTTTCCTATTCGATATTCTTTTATTTCTCCTACCTCTTTGCAAAAGATCTTGATTGGTGCCTACTTTTAGGGGCGGGGTGGCTCAGTCGGTAGGGCGCCAGGCTAGTAATCTGCAGTTCCCAGGTTCGAGGCCCAGTTGAGTCAGCGTTGAGATTTATCTCCGCAAAACTCCCCGCCCTGCCCACGGTCAGTAGGGGACACCGATGGGCTTGGAAAAGCCGCCGTCCGTTGGATGGGACGTTAAGCCGTGAACAGAGATGGCTTGGGAGAGCCATACCCTGTGCACGTTAAAGAACACGCTGGATGGCCTTGACGGGAGGCTACCATCTGTCTCCCAACAGCTGTTCCAGTGGGTCCCCTCCCCCAACCTTCTCTGAGCCTTCGGGGTCCATGTGACCTGGCCAGGTCGCATTAGCCCATGGTGTGCAAAAAAGTGCCGCTCAGAGGTAAAACAACCCAACCCCGCCCTGCCCACGGTCAGTAAGGGACACCGATGGGCTTGGAAAGGCCGCCGTCCGTTGGAAGGGACGTTAAGCCATGGCCCCGTGTGAGGGAGAGCCACACCTGTGCACGTTAAAGAACACACTGGATGGCCTTGACGGGAGGCTACCATCTGTCTCCCAACAGCTGCTCCAGTGGGTCCCCTCCCTCAACCTTCTGAGCCTTTGGGGTCCTTGCGACCTGGACATTTAGCCCATGATATTCAAAAAAGTGCCGCTCAGAGGTAAAACAACCCAACCTGCCTACTTTCCCATCCAGACTCCCCCCCACCACCATGTTCCTGTTCATTGCTCACTCTTCCCAAATGAAGGACAATAAAACACAGATTACACATTGCTCATCGTAACCAGGTTTCCTTCGCCACGCAATAGCAAACACGGACTAATTTTTTATCGGTGGTCAAAAAACCGTTAACAAGAGGCGCAGGCTTTGTGTAGAAGAAAGGAAACAAGTCCCAACTTTTCTCTCTTCCATGTCAACAGACTTTTGTTTCTTCAGTCGAGCCCGATGTTTCGAGGTCATCACAGAGGAGTGAAATCTGTGCAGCCCTGTTACTTTCACTTGTCCCACTTGTTCGGCCATGGGTTGAGTTGACGTTCACGCCTACCTTGCACCCCACTACATCAGCGCCACCACGGCCTCGCTGGGCGCAATTGTCCGCGTGGGCTCACTGGGGCAGGGCCGGATTATGTCTTGCAGTAGTTCCAAACTTGGAATTATTGTCGCTTATGATATAACTTCACCCAATAGATTGAAATTCGATCAGTATTTTTGCTGTTTCCGCCACATTTGAAATTTTTCATAACGGAAAAATTTCTTTCACGCGCAGTTATTCGACACTACGGTCTTACAGAAATGTGTCACGGTAAACTTTAGAAAGACAAATCTCAGCAGCAGTTACAGATCACAATACATTAACACTGCAACACACTACGCCACAGATATACACAGTCTCTCAAATAAATATCCGAACACTATGGTTGATTACAGAATTCAGAAAAGATATCTGGCAGCGATTTTTTTTAGAAATTAGTGACCTGGCAACCTTCGTGTCACGTGATTACAGAATTCAGGAAAAATATCTGGAGCGTGTACAGCAACTGTACACGCTCCAGTTACCGTTCACAGCAAACTGGAGCGTGTGCAGTTGCTGCACACGCTCCAGTTTGCTGTGAACGGTAACTGCACACGCTCAATATTTCCGTGAGTGAGCCCACACGATCTAGTATCAAAATAATATGATTACCTACAGTCGCTCAAATAAATATCCGAACACTATGGCCGATTACAGAATTCAGAAAAAATATCTCGCAACGATTTTTTTTTTTAGAAATTAGCGATCTGGCCTAATACATTAAATGAAATTAGCGATCTGGCCTCGCCCCTGAGACCTTAAGCGGTGGCAACCTTCGTGTCACGTGACACGAAGGTTGCCACCGCTTAATGTCTCAGGGGCGAGGGTGGCTCAGTCGGTAGCGCGCCAGGCTCGTAATCTGTAGTTCCCAGGTTCGAGTCCCAGCTGGGTCAGCGTTGAGATTTATCTCTGCAAAATTCCCCACTCTGCCAACGGTCAGTAGGGGACACCGATAGGCTTGGAAAAGCCGCCGTCCGTCGAATGGGACGTTAAGCCGTGGCTCCGTGTATGGGATAGCCATACCCTGCGCACGTTAAAGAACACACTGATGGCCTTGACGGGAGGCTACTATCTGTCTCCCAACAGAAGTTCCAGTGGGCCCCTCACCCAACCTTCTCTGAGCCTTCGGGGTCCATGTGACCTGGCCATTTAGCCCATGGAGTGCAAAAAAAAAAAAAAAACCCGCTCAGAGGTAAACAACCCAACTTTATGTCTCATCATACGGAAGGAACCTTCTCAACCCCATCGGTGTTCCTTTTTCTCGCTGGGCATAACGGGGATTAACAAAGCTGAACGCTATCATAACTGGGTTGGGTTGTTTTACCTATGAGCGACACTTGTTTGCACACCATGGGCTAAATGGCCAGGTCACATGGACTCCGAAGGCTCAGAGAAGGTTGGGGGAGGGGACCCACTGGAACAGCTGTTGGGAGATGATGGTAGCCTCCCGTCAAGGCCATCCAGCGTGTTCTTTAACGTGCACAGATTATGGCTCTCCCGCACACAGGGCCACGGCTTAACATCCCATCCGACGGACGGCGGCCTTTCCAAGCCCATCGGTGTCCCCTACTGACCGTGGGCAGGGCAGGGAATTTTTGCGGAGATAAATCTCAACGCTGACCCAGCTGGGACTCGAACCTAGGAACTACAGATTACGAGCCTGGCGCGCTACCGACTGAGCCACCCCCGCCCCTTATGAGCTTGGAGAGTCCCGGCTAAGCCAACACTCGCACCAAAAAACAAACTAAATTGCAATAAGCAAATAAGAAGACAATAATTCTATCGGCATCATAGTTCCTTTATTTCCTAGTGGCACTCTTTTTATTTGCACTTCAAGGGGAAGTACAGAAAAGCCCGACCTAAAATCGAAATTTCTTCAGTCGAAGACATTGAATCCAAAAAAACACAATATTCCTAATAGTGAATGGAAAAAGTTTCTCACGTGAAACCTTTCTCAGTTATTTAAGAGCTAATGAATACCAAGGACCATTTCCGGGTCTTTATTCCATTTGCTACATTGTTGAAAGAACCTAGAGATGATGACATAACTATTTGTGCTGTCACAGTGGCGCTGAAAGGAATGAATTTCCTGATCGCATAGCCAAAGAAGGTCCCTAGACACTCCTTGGCATAGCTGCTGTCTGCCTTCATCGACATACTCCCTGGGTGCGAGACTTTATTGTCTCTGACATCAGCCCAAAAACCGCAAGACAGGTAAGAAGGCGAATCCGGCGGGCCCGAGTGAGTCACGCATTATCAGGGGCGTGATTTCTGTACTCCCACTTTGGCGGAAGGAGAATCTAATGACCTAGTAGAGGTCGTTAAGAGATGAATCGGCTGTCTCCGAGTTAACCCTATTCAATGAAGAATGAAAAGAAATGTCGAAACATCATCATTTGATGAATTCTAGAAATCTTTTTGTGTTTTATGAGGACAAGTCAGTTCTAGAAAGGTTTGTGACCTCTAAATTACCTCATTCGTTTTTAATCCTTAACTGCCTTTCTGAAAAATTCTCGAGGAATTTTTCTCCCATTTTTTGCAATTTAAGTTGTTTTTGAAATTCTGAATTTATACATTTCCGAAAAACTTCAGCATGAAGTGTTTTTTCCTCTCTGAGCGGCACACTTTGTGCACACAATGGGCTAAATGACCAGGTCAAGAGGTTGGTTTTACCATTGAGCGGTACTTTGTGCACACAATGGGCTAAATGACCAGGTCACGAGGTTGGTTTTACCATTGAGCGGTACTTTGTGCACACAATGGGCTAAATGGTTAGGTCATAAGGACCCCGAGGGCTTCGAGAAGGTTGGGGTAGAGACCCACTGGACAGCTGTTAACCTGTTGGGGTAGAGACCACCCCAACAGGTTGGGGTGGACAGCTGTAACCCTGTTGGGGGTAGAGACCCACTGGACAGATGGTAACCTCCCGTCAAGGTCCATCCAGCGTGTACTTTAACGTGCACAGGGTATAGTTCTACTGCATAGGTAGCAACGGCTTATAACGTCCCATCAGACGGACGGCGGCCTTTCCAAGCCCATCGGTATCCCCTATTGACCGTAGGAAGGGCAGAGAGTTTTGCAGAGATAGATCTTAACACTGGCCCAGCTGGGACTTGAACCTGGCACGCTACCGACTGAGCCACCTCCACCCCACCAGGTCACAAGGAACCTAAGGTCTCGGAGCTGGGTGAGGAGATCCACGAGACAGGAATTAGGAAACAAATAGAAACCTCGCTGCAAGTATTGTTGTTTTTACCTCTTAACTGCACTTTTGCATGCAATGGGCTAAATGACTAGGTCACAAGGATCACAGTGGCTCAGAGAGTTTCAGGAAGGGAATCCAATGGCTCCTCCCTTTAAGACCATACACTATGTTCTTTAACGTGCACAGGGTATGGCCCTACTGCACATAAGACCACTGATTAACACTTCTCATTGAACAGATGGTCTTTCCAAGCCTTTCAATGCGTTTTTTTTTTACTGCGGCCAGACTATAGGTTAGCTGAGAAAAATCTCGGCACAATATTGGAGCTCGAATATGTGGAATATCATGATAAAGATCCCCCTTTAGGAGTTTATCCCCTGAAATTATTACAAATTAATCGAAAGAAGGTTTAGAAGTTTGAATTTTTGAGTAGTGCAAATAACCCGAGGACATTAAAAAACAGAATTTAGTTGTATCCTGTATACACTGGTTCCCATAAATTAAGGAAAACTCAGAAAAATTATGATAAACTGTGTGAATGATTTTAATGAAATTTGAGGAAAACATTAATTACAATGATTGTTTTAGAATGGCATGAAATATTTTAACTAGAAACGTTTTTCGTCAAAAAATAACACTTACAGGAACTT
Organism: Ryuthela nishihirai; assembly: GCA_038380435.1. NCBI lineage: Eukaryota > Metazoa > Arthropoda > Arachnida > Araneae > Heptathelidae > Ryuthela > Ryuthela nishihirai. The sequence goes on along the minus strand of JAWZYU010000015.1, from coordinate 43,211,952 downwards.
GTCCAAAAATGAGGTGTCAGAAGGTAATGGGTGAAGTTCTTTAATAAGAAGTGTGGTCACCCTTTACAGCAATGCAGGCACGACAGCGATGCTCCATGCTGTTTATGATGTTGTGAATCAGCTTAGTAGGGAGTAACGACTATTGTTCCTTTAAAGCAGTAATAAGCTCCCCTTTGTATATGGTGGTGGGGTGAGGTCAGCAACACATCTCCTTAGAGCATCCCACTCATGCTCAATCGATTTAGGTCGTGAGATCGAGCTGGCCACTCCATGCGCATAATGGTCTCTTCTCGAAGGTATTGTTCCACTAGCCGAGCTCTGTGTGGACGAGCGTTATGTCTTGTAAGATGTTTCACCTATTACACCAGCATAAGGACGTACATAAGGGTCCAGGATGTCATCTCTATACCTTTCAGCATTGAGGTTCCCACTCGTCAACACATAGAGGTCTGTCCCCGCCCTGCCCACGGTCAGTAGAGGACACCGATGGGCTTGGAAAGGCCGCCGTCCGTCGGATGGGACGTTAAGCTGTGGCCCCGTGTGCGGGAGAGCCATACTCTGTGCACGTTAAAGAACACGCTGGATGGCCTTGACGGGAGGCTACCATCTGTCTCCCAACAGCTGTTCCAGTGGGTCCCCTCCCCCAACCTTCTCTGAGCCTTCGGGGTCCATGTGACCTGGCCATTTAGCCCATGGTGTGCAAAAAAGTGCCGCTCAGAGGTAAAACAACCCAACCCATAGAGGTCTGTGCGTCCACCTGAGGAAATGTCACCCGAAACACACGTTACCTCCGCCTTAACTGTCTCTTTGACGGATGTTACTGGGATGATAGCGGGTACCTAGTTTTGTCCATATCAAGAAATGTCCGGAATCACTCTGCAAACAATATCTGGACTCATCTGTGAAGAGTACGGACCTCTATTGCTCTTCTGTCCAGTTAACATGCGTGCGTGCCCAATTCAACCGCTATTTCCTGTGACGTGAGGAGTATACAAATTACTGGCCTTCTATCGTACAGACCTCCCTCATGAAGCCTTCTACGCACAGTAGAAGCTGATACAACACTCCCAGTGGCTGCTGCAAGACAGGATCGTAGCTGAGGGAGTAGACGTCTTGCTCCTTCGTGCTGTTAATCGCAGATATCGGTCTTGTACAGCGGCCGTAACTGTAGCCCTTCCTCGGCTAAACCTCCGAGACGTAGAATCCGTGCTAAGAAACTGATTCCACTGTCTATGGACCACAGAAGGACTCGCATTCAGCCATCGTGCCATGTCTGACTGACTATGGCCTGCTTCGAACCGACCAATAGCTCTCTACCGCAGTTCATTTGGCAAATGATGTCTCGAAGTCATTCCTACAAAATGGCTGTTTCAAATTTCTTTACTCACATTTACAATACAAAATAACGATCCACTCCAAAACACCCGTTTCTATGCTGCTATCCGATTATGCAAATTGACGCAACCTAGACTAATTTGCATATGATATGCTCACTCGGCATTACTTTACTGGTTGCACGAACAAGTTCAGTGAGGATCGCACAATTTTTTGGCGAATTATCGCGATTTTTCCTTAATTATGGAAACCAGTGAATTAATAAGAAAATCAAACCTTTTTTGAATATGCAAGCATAAAACTGTCCAATTCGCTACCAAGTTGACTGAGCAACTCTATTGTAGTCGACAATAAAAATATCTGTTTGTTCACAACTCTTACGGAGTTGGGTTGTTTTACCTCTGAGCGGCACTTTTTTGCACACCATGGGCTAAATGGCCAGGTCACATGGACCCCGAAGGCTCAGAGAAGGTTCGGGGAGGGGACCCACTGGAACAGCTGTTGGGAGACAGATGGTAGCCTCCCGTCAAGGCCATCCAGCGTGTTCTTTAACGTGCACAGGGTATGACTCTCCCGCACACGGGGCCACGGCTTAACGTCCCATCCGACGGACGGCGGCCTATTCCAAGCCCATCGGTGTCCCCCTACTGACCGTTGGCAGGGCGGGGAATTTTGCGGAGATAAATCTCAACGCTGACCCAGCTGGGACTCGAACCTGGGAACTACAGATTACGAGCCTGGCGCGCTACCGACTGAGCCACCCCCGCCCCTCTTACGGAGTTCTGTTATTTCTATAATGCGACAGTCATATTACATAATTTGCTGTAATACTTGAATCTGAATAAAAAAATGTTTCGCTGCGAATGGATTCGATTCTACGACCTCTTGATGACATTTCAGGCATGGGTACCAAGCGGGAATTTTTCCCTTAGGAGGGGGGAGGATGTTTTGAGGGTGGGGGAGAAAACCGATCATTGTTTCAAAATGGAAATATTTAACTCGAGCCATTCATTAATGAGCAGAGCTGCGAATAAAGCAAATATGCTCACATCATACCATAACAGAAATATGAAAAAGATGAAAAATGGTCTGCTTGTTAAAAGGGGGGATAAAACATTACAATTACATTTCATTAAGGAAAAACATTAAATATTAGTACACCTGATATTATTCAACATAAATCGATTTTTCGAGCCTTCCCCCTCCTCCTCGGGATTTATTCGCAACTGTAGTCCTTAATAAACAAATTCGATCTAAATATTTCTATCTTGAAATACTGGTTAGTTGTTTGCACAACTTCCCCCCCCCCCCCCGCCGCCACGGACGCCCATTATGTCAGATACTCTGACCTTCGAGTTTTTGCAGCTAGCTCAGTTGTAGCTAACCCTTTCAGCTAACTGTTTAAATGCTCCATGATTACATGCCATTCCTTGTGCTTCTCTAATATTATGTTCTTTTGAAGTTTATGAATGATTATGTATAAACCTGTGTATCATATGCAATAAAAAATAAATACCCCTCAAGCAGCTGCTTGCCACAGAGGTCTGACAGAAGCCTGTCAGTTTATATGCCACAGTAGGAGATCTGAGAGGATGGCAGGACCTCAGCAGAAAACAACACGAACATCCATGCCTTACCCGGGGCTCGAACCCAGGTCCCGTAGATCAGTAGCCAAGCGCTCTAACCACTCGGCCACGGGACGGCTATATGCAATATACATCATAAATTATAATACGACACTAATAAATCCACTAAATGTTCTTTGTAGACAATTGCAGAGTCTTAAATGGTAAACTTAAACTGAATGACAACCAAATGTCACACTATATTGTATTCTCTTTGTCTTATATTTTAAATATGGAAAATAAATTCTAATTTAAAAAAAATATATACACAGTCGTATCAGAATAATAGGTTCACCTACCGTAGTATATGTATGGTAGGGGGTCATATTATTCTGATACGACTGTGTATATACCCATCACTTACGGGGCGGGGGTGGCTTAGTCGGTAGCGCGCCAGGCTCGTAATCTGTAGTTCCCAGGTTCGAGTCCCAGCTGGGTCAGCGTTGAGATTTATCTCCGCAAAATTCCCCGGCCTGCCCACGGTCAGTAGGGGACACCGATGGGCTTGGAAATGCCGCCGTCCGTCGGATGGGACGTTAAGCCGTGGCCCCGTGTGTGGGAGAGCCATACCCTATGCACGTTAAAGAACACACTGGAAGACCTTGACGGGAGGCTACCATCTGTCTCCCAACAGCTGTTCCAGTGGGGACCCTCCCCCAACCTTCTCTGAGCCTTCGGGGTCCTTGTGGCCTGGCCATTTAGTCCATGGTGTGCAAAAAAGTGCCGCTCAGAGGTAAAACAACCCACGTTAAAGATCTCGCTGGATGGCCTTGGCGGGGGGGCTTACCATCCGTCTCCCAACAGCTGTTCCAGTGGGTCCCCTCCCCCAACCTTCTCTGAGCCTTCGGGGTCCATGTGACCTGGCCATTTAGCCCATGGTGTGCAAAAAAGTGCCGCTCAGAGGTAAAACAACCCAACCCATCACTTACAGTCCGGATGTAGAAAAAAGAATTAGGAGGGGAACTGGATTGCGTTGCAAGTAACAGAATCGAGCCGGAAAAAAGTAAAAGAGGCCCTCCAACAGACAATTCCTATTGCTGTATAACATTCCCCTCTTCTTTTTTTAGAGATCTTTTTAAAACTTCCTTTGAAATGTGTGAAATATGCACAAGGTCCATAGTTCTTTTACCACCATTGTCCTTATTAGCATTCTCAATGGAAGCATGTCGCCATTAGATCTCGCCCTGATCACGTGTATTATTTTATGCAAATAGGGCAACTGCTATTGACAATGGAAGATATTGAAAAATTTTTATATCACTATA